>CM053267.1:10848360-11103360 GCA_028583415.1 Protea cynaroides | reverse complement strand
TTACATTGGTTTTTATGCCTTTCTTTGCACCTCCGATTCGTTAGGTTGGAATAGTACAATCGACGGTCCAATCCTGACTATGATATGGTGTTAAGGGATGCTAGCTATCGAATTATCAAGAGAAATAACGACCAATAGCTTCGGCGGTAACGACGTTGTTTCTCAAGGTAATTGCGGATATGACCGGTCTCTAAGCCATTGATCGTCAAGAGGTTTACATTGACCCCCGATTCAAAAAAATTCATCTTTTCGCATCGAATTTAGAGGAAAAAGAATAGAAAATTTTATCATTTAAAACAGTTTTGTGCATGAGTGTATGGACTCGTGATTCTAGTAATCGTCTAGTAAGAGTCCCATCATTTACAATGGCTGAACCAAAGATGACACTTAAGGATAGGTTCTACCCTACTAGGGCAGCACAATCTTCATGTATTCAATTGCCAGCTACCACAGGCAACAACTATGAATTGAAAACTCAATTTATTACCATGCTTCCTCATTTTCATGGGTTATCTTCAGAGGATGCATACTTGTTCCTCCGTGAGTATGAGGAGGTGTGTGCCCTCATTAAAATGCAACAGCTCAGTGATGATGCTGTCAAATTGAGGTGCATCACTTTTTCACTCAAGGATGGAGTAAAAAATGGCTTTGTCTTCCCACAAATTCCATTACATCATGGGATAAATTTACTGTGTTATTCCTTAAAAAGTTTTTCCTCTTCACAAGACAAATAAACTTCGAGGGGATATAATGCGGTTCAAATAAGAGTCAAATGAGTCTTTTTCATGACTCATGGAGAGGTTCCAAGGCCTACTCCAAGAGGGCCCTCACCATGGTATTGAAACGTGGCAACTTTGTCAAATTATTTGCGAGGGGATAGACTTTCCTACCAAGTAAATGTTTAAGTCTATGTGTCCTCAAGGATTCACTTCCTATGATGATGCTAACGATGCTTGGAACTTTTTGGTGGATCTCGCCAAAAAAACAAGAGAGTAGGAGTCTGTGCAGGAGACAGATTGCACCCAAAAAGATAAAGGTTACTTTGTCAATGGCATAGTAGCTAAGGAGGCACACTTAGATAGCCTTATCAAAAGGATAAAAGCTTTAGTTTCTAAAGACCCTATCCAAAAGCAAATCCTAATGTGCAACTGGTGTCAAACTCTTGGACACACAGTAGAGGAATGCCCTTCACAGGGAAATTCTCAGAATGCTAATGTAAGTGCACTGTACAATCCGTATAGCAATACTTACAATCCAGGATGGAGAAATCATCCAAATTTCTCCTGGAACCAAGGGTACCATGTGGACCCACCCTAATTTCCAAATCAAGGTCCTCCGGGTCACACCAGGCCATATGCTCCCCCTAGACCCAATTTTGTTCCCTAAGGTAATTTTCAGCAACCCCCTGGGTTTTCTAACACGGGTGAGTTGGGCAGACTCAGTGAGTTAGAGAAGAATGTGGCAGCTCTAATGGCAAGACATACCAGTATGGAGAGGACACTTACCCAATTGGTTACCCTAATGTGTGAAAAGAACAAGGGTATTCTGCCCAGCCAACCAGAGACCAACCCACGCCATCACCCACAACCAAATAGGTCAAACCCTCAAGTGAATGGCATAGAGAAGTCAATCAGGGTCCTCCAAACAATGCAATGCAGTCCATGCATTACAGAGTGACCAAGAGTACCTACGAGATGAAGCACCAAAGAATAAACCCACAGTTGCTCCCGTTAATGTTCCCTAATCTGAGGGAACTATTGAGCCACTTTCTTCAGGTTCATTTGATGTACCTGAAAGACCCAAAGAGACTATCCCAGATAGAGTTTTTACTCCACCAGCCCCATTCCCTAATAGGTTGGTAAACCAAAAGAAGACTGCTTTAGTTGATAAAATTTTAGAGGTCTTCAAACAGGTAGAATTGAATATCCCACTTTTGGATGCAATTGACTAAATTATTATTTATGCAAAAGTCCTTAAAGACTTATGCACACAAAAGAGGATTAGTAAAATTCCTAAAAAGGTATTCTTGGCTGTACATTTAAGTTCCCTTCTGAACCATCCTGTGGTAACCAAATACAAGGACCCTGGCTGTCCTACCATCTCTTGCATCATAGGCAACACCTTTATTGATCATGCTTTGCTAGACTTAGGTGCAAGTGTGAATCTCTACCTTATCATGTTTACCAACAATTAGGATTGGAAAAGTTGAAACCAACATCCATCTCACTTCAACTAGCTGATTGCTCTGTAAAAACTCCTAAAGGAATGGTAGAGGATGTTTTGTTAAAGGTAGGAGAATTTCTTTTTTCTATGGATTTTATTGTTTTAGAAACACATCATGTCTCTAATAGGGATCAAATCCCTATCATTTTAGGGAGACCGTTTCTGGCTACAAGCAATGCACTGATAAATTACAGGAACGGTCTCATGAAACTGTCATTTGGCAACCAAACTGTTGATTTAAATGTATTTAGGCTGGGTAAGCAATCGAATGAGGAAGTACATATGCTCTAAGAATTCCCTGACATTTGACATTGACTTTGACTCGAAATTCTTGTAGTGTATGGAAGAGTTGGGAGGAGTAGAGGACACTTTCTCATTAGAGGCATGGAGTATCCACACACCTATGGAACCTCTAGGACCTCTATCCACTTTTAATCCCAAGCCCTCAATGGTTGAACCACCTAGCTTAGAATTAAATGAGTTACCATCTACTTTGAAGTATGCCTTCCTAGGACCTGACCAGACTCTTTCTGTTATTATTGCATCTGATTTGACTTCTAATCAGGAAGAAGAGTTAGTCAAATTCTTATAAAATCACAAGGAAACCTTAGGTTGGACTGTGACTGATATCAAAGGTATTAGTCTGTCTATTGTTCAGCATCATATACACCTTATGGAAGATACCAACCCCTTAAGGGAACCTCAAAGATGGAAAAATCCTGTGATGAAGGAAGCCATTAAGAAAGAGATTCTAAAGTGCTTAGCTCATGGGATCATATATCCCATATCTGACAGTGAGTGGGTAAGTCAAGTACATGTGGTACCAAAGAAGTCAGGAGTCACTGTAGTTGCTAATGCTGACAATGAATTGATTCCAACCCGTATCCAAACAGGATGGAGAGTCTGCATAGACTACAGAAAGCTGAATACGGTAACGTGGAAGGATCACTTCCCTTTGCCTTTCATTGATCAAATGTTAGAGAGGTTAGTTGGACATGAATACTATTGCTTCTTAGATGGATACTCCGGTTACAATCAAATCCCCATTGCCTTAGATGACCAACACAAGACCACTTTTACATGCCCCTATGGAACCTATGCTTACCGACGCATGCCTTTTGGGCTATGTAATGCCCCTAGCACTTTTCAAAGGTGCATGATGAGCATCTTCTCAGATATGGTAGAGGAATATTTAGAAGTATTCATGGATGATTTTTTTGTGCATGGGTCTACTTTTTTTTATTGCCTACATAATCTTTCCTTAGTTCTTGTCAGGTGTACGGAGAAAGATTTAGTTTTAAATTGGGAGAAATGCCACTTCATGGTAAAACAGGGCATAGTGTTGGGTCACATCATTTCCAAAGATGGGATCATGGTTGACAGAGCCAAAGTAGAATTGATTGAAAAGCTACCTGTTCTCAAATCTATTAAGGACATTCGCTCCTTTCTAGGACATGCTAGTTTCTATCGGAGGTTCATTAAATATTTTAGTCAAATTGCTCGTCCTTTCACCTCTTTGCTTGCTAAAGACCAGCTCTTTGATTTTAATGATACCTGTCTTGAGAGTTTTAATCAACTCAAAATGATTTTGACCACTGCCCTTATTATTCAGGCACCTATATGGACAAAGCCCTTTGAGCTTATGTGTGATGCTTCTGATTTTACATTAGGAGCTGTCCTTGGGCAACGGATCAATAAGTTATCCCATGTAATTTGTTATGCAAGTAGGAATTTAAACGATGCATAGCTTAATTACACCACCACTGAAAATAAATTCTTAGCTGTTGTATTTGCTTTAGAGAAATTTTGTGCCTACTTGATAGGATCCCATGTCATTGTATACACGGATCATGCTGCCCTAAGGCATCTATTGCAGAAAAAGGATGCCAAAGCTCGTCTCATTAGATGAGTTTTGCTTTTACAAGAGTTTGACTTAGAGATTAGGGATAAATCAGGAATAGAAAATCTGGTTGTTGACCACTTATCCCGACTGCCTAATTCTTTGATTGTCGATTCACCAGTCAACGAGTCTTTCCTAGATGAGCAATTGTTTGCAGTATCTAGTGAACCTTGATTTGCTGATATTGTAAATTATTTGGTAACGGGTGCGACCCCTTCCCATTGGTCCGCCCAGGATAGGGATAGATTCCATTATCAAGTCAAGTACTATTTTTGGGACGATCCATATCTGTTCAAGACTTGCCCCGATCAGATTATCAGGAGTGTGTATCTGACCATGAACAGCAATCTGTGCTGTCTTATTGTCATGATCAGGCGTGTGGTGGCCACTTTGGGCCAAATAAGATCGCGACCAAGGTTTTACAGTCTGGATTCTACTGGCCTAGTCTTTTTAAGGATGCCTTTAATTGCTGTAAGGCATGCCCTTCTTGTCAGTCTTTAGGCCGCATTATCAAGCGGAATATGATGCCACTAAACCCAATTCTGGTGGTTGAAGTTTTTGATGTTTGGGGCATCGATTTTATGGGTCCGTTCCCAAAGTCTTTTGAGAATGAGTATATCTTGTTAACTGTGGACTACATGTTCAAATGGATAGAAGTTGTTGCTACTATGACCAATGACCACAAGGTAGTCATTAAATTTTTAAAGGAGAATATATTCTCCCAATTTGGTACCCCTCGAGCTATCATTAGCTACAAGGGGAAACACTTCTATAACAAACCATTTGAGGTCCTTGTTAAAAAATATGGTATTACCCATAAATTGGCAACCCCTTACCACCCTCAGACCATTGGACAGGTTGAAGTGTCCAATCGACAAATCAAGCAAATTTTGGAAAAAACTATCAATCCTACTCATAAGGATTGGTCCATTCACCTCATAGATGCTTTGTGGGCTTATAGAACTACTTTCAAGAGCATTCTTGGTCAATCCCCTTACCGTCTGGTGTACGAAAAAGCCTGCCATCTACCAGTCGAATTAGAACATCGGGCACTTTGGGCAATTAAGAAATTAAATTTTGATTTGTCAGATGCTAGCACTCATAGAGGACTCCACCTCTCTGAGTTGGATGAATTGCGAAATGATGCCTACGACAGTGCCCGCATCTATAAAGACAAGACCAAGGCTTATCATGACAGACATATCCTTTGAAAGTCTTTCACCCCTGGCGACAAGATTTTGCTTTATAATTCTCGTTTGCATATTTTTCCTGGTAAACTTAGATCACATTGGGAGGACCCTTATATTGTTCAAAATGTTTTCTCATCGGGTGCAATTAAGATTTTAAATCCAGGTACAGGTGCAACCAGCAAAGTGAATGGCCAACGTTTGAAGCCATTTTTAGAGCTTCCACATGACTCCACTGAAGAGGTCATGGATCTCCATGAGCCTTTTTACACTGATCCTTGATTCAGAGAGTTTTTTTCTTCCCTTTGTCCTTGTCTTTTATTTTTCTGTATACATTGAGGACAATGCATGATTTAAGTATGGGGGAAGGGTTGAGATTTCATCAAAAAAATGAATTTTGAGCTTTCATTGTAAATTTTAACTTTTTAACTTTGGTTTTTGGGAAAGTCAATCACTATTTCTAGGGTTTTGGTACAAAAGAGGAAGGAGAAAGAGACCTAGGAAACTATCACATACAAAGTAATGAAATCCTATGTGAGGATAGTACTTAGGCTTCATTTTAAGATGAGAATTGAGTTAGAAAAATACATCTTACGTTTCCTGAAGGGATGAATATTTTATGGTTATAGTTGGTAATTTCAACCTTTGAATAAAGCTGAGACCTCCTTGTACTATAAAAAAATCATAATAATAATATAAGAGTTTTTTGTTCTTGAAACTATACAGGACATTCCGCCTCAAGAAGCGAGGTGTCTTGATTGAAATTCCTTGGATACAACTCTTATTAAAAAAAAGTACTTTTTAGCATCAATGTCTTTAAAGATATATGCCAAAAGCGAAGCTACATAGTAACATGGGAATGCATAACCACCTGTACTTCTTAAGCCAATTGTAGTGGAGTAGCTTAAAGAGGAAGAAAGAAAGAAAAAATAAATAAATAAATACAAGTGTTGAAAGTTATTCTTGGGTCTTGGTTACCAGTATGTTACAAAGGGTTCACCTAAGGAGAGATATGTTTAAAAGATATAACAAGGTTTCTTAATTGAGATGCAACCTTAGTGTTTGAATCATATGAGGTAGCAAAGTTCAAGTGTTACCAGTATGTCACAAAGGGTTCACCTAAGGAGAGATATGTTTGGAAGATATAACAAGGTTTCTTAATTGAGATGCAACCTTAGTGATTGAATCATATGAGGTAACAAAGTTCAAGTGTGGGGGTTTCTATGTTTTTTTGATCCCAAGTTGAGTGTCTTGACTAATAAGATGTGTGTGTGCTCTCTTTCCTTAATACCAAAATTAAAGTTTAAAATTTCTATATGAATTTTATGTGTTTATTCTCTAAAAATATTCATGAGACACAACTCGTCCACTAGGGGTAACCTAGGGGTTTAAAGGCTTATTGCACGTGCTAAGTGCAATCATGATTCCTACGAAAGTGAGTTAGGATTTTATTTTATTTTTATATTTTTCTTTGCTCGAGACTAGCGAAGCTCAAGTGTGGGGGAATCTGATGAACACATTTTGTGTATGAATTTAGGGCATAAAATATACATCTCTTATTCTATTTATGATGCTTCTCGGGTATTTATTGTTGATTTTATGTTTGTTGGGTGTAGGTGAAAGAATGAAGAAATTTAAGCTTGAAAAGATCATTTTATGAATTTTTGGTGATCTTGTCCAGTTAACTCACCCAGTCAACTCAGCAACCGGGCATAAGATGAATTTTATGAGGAGAGCCACAAATTTTGTGTATAAGATCATCCTTGGACTAAGTCAAATAGTAGCCCAATCTCATGTGAAAGATTTTATTCTCTTGAGAAAATATTTCTTACTTATTTAGAATCAAATTTACAAGATTGATATGATATGGAAGAATGAAAAGCTCCAATAGATTATGGAAGTTTTCAAAAAGAGATAATGATGCTAAAGATATGATGAGTTGGTGCAAGATTTTTTCTACTCAAGAATCGTCCATATACAATGAACCTACAAGATTGGAATTTGGTTACCAAAATTATCTCCACAAAATCTCTTGTAATCTAATTGTAAAGATTGATTGTGATCTTTACTCACTTGTATATATGTGATGCTTAGCAATAGAAAATCCATCCAAGAATTCTATTATGAGTTTTTTTTTTTAGTTTTGAGAATTTATGAGAGAGTTTGAGAGTCTTAGTTTTTTTTCTTTTCAAATTGTGTTTATCTTGCTTAAGTTTATTTTTATTTATTTATTTTTTTAAGTTTTAATTTCAGATTTAGAACTCTGTAGTAAGATAGATAAATATAGGTTGTACCCCACTACTAATTTAATTTAGGGGAGAAAGCTCCCTTTGTAACCGTTTGCACATCGCTTTGGAGTGACAACAAGACGATGGGTAATGACAGAGAAATCTTCTATCGAGATAAGTTTTTCTTACATTCTTTTACTTTTAATTTCGTTCCTTTCTTGTAATAGATCTGTGTTACTTTATGGTTAATAGTTTCATAAATTTTTGTACCGTTATGAATGGTTATTATTGTTTTTATTGCTTGATTAATTTTTATTTGAAGTGATTAGGGTGTTAATTCAATCAAATCCCTTTGGTACGATTTGCCTTATTTGAGTTAGGATAATAACGATTCCTCCCTGAGATCGATCCGTTACTACACGATACCGTGCACTTGTGGTTACATACATATTTAATTTACATCACCTACCATAATTTTTTTGTCGCCCCACATTACTCACTTTTATATAGAGATAGAACTAGAGTCTGGTGAGCAGGCAGAACCATAATCTCACATCCTCCTCCTGATACCTTACACCGTATCAACACCTAAATCCCTATTAGCAAGGGCTTGCAAGTGGGTTTCGTTTCTAATCAGTCCTATATGTTGTCACAATATCTATGGCCCTACCCCACCATAGCTCCCTATGACATAGAGATAGGGCTCAAGTCTGGTGGGCAGGTGGAGCCATAATCCTATATCCTCCCCCTGATACCCTACTCATACCGAGCTCGCTAAGGTAGACGACGATACGAAAAGGTGTTAGTGTGAGGATATATCCAGGGCTGCATTCCCCTTCACATTCTACACACTAACGAAAATAATCACATGCCTAAATATCAACATTCCTAGCATACGAATATGCATGAACAGATAATAAAATTAAATAACAGGATGACATGTAAAAATACACAGGCAACAATCGATAGATTACATAAACAAAGGTTTACTATCCATTATTAGTTAATTATGGTTTGGGGTCTTGTCCCTTGCTTGACGCATGATTGCAAGTCTGCTCTACGTCACAGAGTCTACTTACGCCATCCAAAAGTCTTACATGATGATATTCATTGATTAGAGTTAGGTTTACAAGGTTCTAATTGGTCAGAACCAAGTCTGGCCAAGCAAACAGGCTCGGATAGACATACCAGTCTTGCTCAGCAGACATACCAATCTTGCTCTAGTCCAGCCAGTATGTGCCTATGGTATATACTGCTAGGCCATACGATAGGACTTTTTAGTCCAGCCGGTATGCCCTACGGTATGGCATACCTCAGGACCTGTTTGTCCAGTCGGAATGTCCGACGGTATGGGTCCGAGAGTCCATTCTCGGACCTCTCTCTCCCATTGGTCCTCAGCTCAGCTAAGGGTTTCTCCTAAACCATTTTAAGGTCAAGATACCAGTTAGGTCACTTAGGTTTAGATTATTCATCATTTTACCTCGTAGAACGATGTCCCATCCTTCTTAGAATAGATCTCGATGAGAACTAGGGTTCTATAGGTCTAGGTTTTGGATCAATACCTCGTTTCACAGCTTTGATCTGTAAACCAAACATTACTACAGAGGTAGAGCACTTACAGGTGTTTGTTGAATGGTGGTGCTCTCCTCTCAATGGAAAATCCCTTCTCAAACAACCTCCTTCCTCTCTACACCTTCTTAGATCTCTTCCAAACAGTTCTAGGGTTTAAGAGTATGTGGAAAGGATCTAAGAAGAAGGAAGGATGCATATATAGAGTGGGAGGCCATTCTAGGAAGGTCTCCTACATCTAAAAGAGTTCCTAAACTCTGATTCAGAGTGTGGGACCCACTGGAGTCTGTCTACACTCGCGCACACATACCGTTTGGACATACTGGTCTCACTCAAAGTGCAGCTAAAATATGAGACTGATATGAGAAAACTTGATTTAAAAGGCTCATTTCTCATACCTGGATGTCATAGTTTGTCACCCGACCTCATTTTGTTGTCTGATTATGATTGGAAGACCTGTCACAACGTAAAACATAGGTTAGACCAGGTTTTCAGAGTGCAGGTCTTACATATACAGTACTAAAATAATGAAAAGGCTCTCCTTTCAACCTTAGGTAAATACATAGATCATCACATACTTCATAAGACAAAAGAAGTTATCGTAATATCAATCTTAAGGTACTACTATGAAGAAGCCTGTTTCAAATTGTATATAGATTTCTTGTTTACAGATTAGAAGCCCTTTAATATCATTTGAGAATCATTCTGGTTGCCTCATGTAAACCTCTCCCATAAGGTCAAACTAAAGTAATCTTATTTTGACATTAAACTTGATGAAGCTCTAGCTCCAAATGAGCCACAAGCACCATAAAAATCCTAAAGACCTCTTTTCTAGAAATTGGTGAGAAGGTTTTTTTATAATCAAAAGAAGATATTGATTAAATCTTTTCATCACAAGTCAGGCTTTATATCTTTTAATATTTCTAGTAAAATCTCTTTTGGTTTTAAAAACCCATTTACATCCCATAGGAGATGCTCCACTAGGTGATTTGACAAGATCCCAAACTTGGTTCTTACTCATAGAGTCCATCTCATCCTTCATGGCATTAAGCCATTAAGTAGAATCACTTCAGTTCATGGCTTGAGTGAACGATGTTGGATCTAGATTAATTCCATCATCATCATCACAATTTTGGAGGTAAACTTATTAATCAAAAGTTATTGCTGTTTTTTTGACTCTCGGGGATCTCCCTAATACTGTTTGATCATCAACCTCATTTATGAGCTTGAGGAGATTGAGTAATAGATTCTGCAACAACTTTATTATCATGAGGCATCAGTTTATTATATGACGATCCTCAATGTACAAAGATTGGATGAATAAGTCCTCCAGTTTTTCACGTGGGACTATGAACTTGAACAGATCATTCATCAACTGAAGTTTCGGGTATCTTTACTCCCACTATTGTTGTCATCCTCCAGAAATTTGACATTTTTAGATTCTACAACTGAGGTTGAATGTAAGGAAAAGAAGAACCTATAGCCCTTTGATCTCTCAGGATAACTAATAAGAGATTTGATTGTTCTAAGATCTAATTTTCTTTCATGTGGGTTATAAACCTTGACCTCAGATAGAGCCCTATACACATGTATATCTTAACCTGGGTTTTCATCCTCTCCAAAGCTTACAAGGAGTCTTTGGAGCAGCTAAGGGTACCCTATTCAATATATATTGCAGCCTTAAGGGCTTCACTCCTCAAGGTAATGGAAGCTTAGAATCCTTCTGACCATTTCTATAAATGTCAGTTTCTTTCTTTCAACAATGCTGTTTTGGTCTGGAGACCCAGGCATGGTATAGTACAAAAATATACATTGCTTTCTAAGGTAACAGGCAAAAGGTTCTGGATTCTGTCCAGATTCTATTTACCTTCCATAATATTCTCCACGTCTATTTGATCGAACAATCTTAATGACTTTTTCAGTTTGTTTCTCAACTTCAGCTCTGTAGATCTTAAAGACATCAAGTGCTTCATTTTTATGATCTATGAGATAGAGATAAATGTATCTAGTATGGCCATCTATGAATGAGATAAAGTATCTCTAACCATTCAAACAAGGTGTGGAAATGGTCCACATATATCAGTATGTATGATCTCAAGTGTCAGAACTACGTCAAACACATTTCTTAAGCTTGTTGGTTTGTTGGTCCTTGATGCAGTCCAAACAAGTCCCAAAATCTGAGAAGTCTAGGGTTTCTAGGATTTCATTAATCACTAAAATTTTGAGTTTATATATAGAGATGTTACTTAATCTCTAAAGTCATAGTTTGGTTTTTCATTTCCAATTTATCTTTTGATTCTAATACTATTATAGGAAGTAAGCAAATTACTTCATGAACTGGATTAAAATATAATTAATATAAACCATCCAAAAATGAACTAGAGCCTACTAAAGTATTGTTTCTATACAATTGAAGTTAAACACATTACCAATAGGTGTCAATCTCGAAACAAATACAAGGTTCTTGGAACATGATGGAACATGTTACATATATTTTTTAGGTCCTGTATAGATTTAGACACCAATAATCTCTACCTAAGATTGCACTTAGATTACTGAGTAGGTGGCCCTCTCAATATCCTATGGTGGCATTCTATCCAGAAAGCTTACACAGTATAGGTAACATGGATTGTAGAACCAAAATCAATCCATCAATAATTGTGATGAGTATTATCCAAAATGAACTCAAAAACAAGTTGCCATATTCCTCACATTCATGATGCGCCTATGTACATGGATACAAGCATTGTGTCCTAGGGACCTGAACTTTCTTTATAGGGGTATAAACAATGGATTTAATGGTTCTCACAAAATGCTCGCCAATTGCCTTCAATAGTCCTGTACAATAGTACTCTTAGGAATGGAACTTCTAAAGGGCATACTTATATTGGCCTTAATGAGTTTTAACTTTAAGTAATTTCCATAATGCCATTACTGATAGAGAGCTGTCTCAATGGTTGTACATATATCATTGAGAATAGAGAGCTCTTTCTTACTAATGGTCATATACAAATCCATTTACCCTTGATTAGTTTTTTCAATAAGCATAAATTTCTAAACCAATAGGGAAATAAAATAATTTAAAAGCAATAACTAAATAGAAGACATGCTCAATTACTAAATAATGAGAAAATCAATGTGTAATCATAAACAAAATGTGATTTGCTACAACCTACCTTTGGGCAAAAGCTATAACTTACCACAAGTTCTTACTTAATTGCTGATATCAACCTATGTAGATAATTTTAGCAGCAAAGCAAACTCCTCACACTCTACCTTTGGGCAAAGACCGTGATTTCTGAGGTCTGCTCCTTAATCAATAAGATTGAAATACATCATGCTCAATTCATTTACTAAGGATCTCTTTTGATCCATTTTTGTTTTTATTTTTATTTTAATTTTTTTTCCTTTTTAGGTGTTTGGTATCATTTGTGGATGCTATTTATGAGAAATAGAAATGAAATAAGGTCTAAAATTAGAAAGAGGCTTTGAGCTATTTTTGATTTTTGCCCAAAAACTATTTCAGACCGTTTTTGTGCATTGATTTAATGAAAACATGTGTTTTTATAAGGGTAAAATAGTAAAATTACTACATTTTATAACATTTACTCCCTCCCCTCTCTTTCCCGTCTTTGGTCGTCGGAATCGCCCTTTATCAATTCGCTGATTTGCTCCATTACCATTCAACCAAGAGTGGTGATGATGTAATGAGCTTGAAGATTGCTATGATTTCTTTCTAGCTTTGAAGAAACATACTTTGGACTTTGAAATAGGTGATCCTTCGAGAGATACAAATTCAATCCGAGGTGAGTTTAAAAGACTACTTTTTTTCTATGAGTAATGTTTCCCTTCTTGTTAGTGGATTTATGGATCAAATAGATGAATTGTTGCTGAGTTTTTCATGTAGTCAATCCTTGCTCAAAGTGAAAGAGTGGATTTTAAATAGGTGTCCGGTTTCAGTGAGATCGAAGGGTCTCTGTTTTTAAGGTTTTCAGCTTTTCTCTTCCATGTGTCCTCTTGGACTTTAACCACCGACCCTCCACCTGCTATCGTCTTCAGTGATTAGAAAATTTTGTGTTGTTTGATTAGATTACATGCATTAAGGTTCTATCACCACTACATGTTTCTCCTCTATCAAACCCATCGGATTGGGATCCTTTATCTCCATATTGTTAGAGTCTAATCTTTGGCCGTAGAATTCAATTATGTGAGTCTGGTAACGTTCATCATAGATGGGTAGGAAATCATCTTTTTCAAACTTATAGAATAGTTTTTTAAAAGAAAAAGAAAAAGACCCAAATCTGCAAATGCAATAAATCATGAATGAAGGTAACTCCCCTTTCGTGAATTTTTTTAATGGGTGAGAGTAGCGAGTCTCAAGTTGCAACGGTCTCTGTTATGCTTTCTGTTATTTCCACATTAATGTCCAGAAAGGGTGTTGAAGAGCATCTAAGGCTGTCTTTTTGGACTCCTACCTGGCAAGTAACCAAAATGAGACAGGACGAGAGTGATGATCTCACTTAACAAGCAAAAATGGCATCGTCACTACCTTTCCTTGCAATAGCTCTTCTTCAGAACCACATGGAAGAGGTCACAAGAGATGTTGAAATGTATTATGGACATAGACATACCAAATCTATTTCTCATTCTACAATCTATTTTTAATTGTAATTACCAAAACAATATTTTATTTTTTATCAAAAATGATTTTTAGAAATAATTTTTGGTAAATAGATAAAAAACAAAAATAAAAAGGGATCCAAAGAGAGCCTAAACTGCCTCTTATACTGAGTGTAATGGACTTTTCAAAATTGTGGCAACAATTTAGCCCCTCAGTAGCAATTTTGTAAATAAATTTGCATCACAGACCCATGTCCTTAGTGTATTGCATGAAACTTAATGTGACACATGGGTTTCACAGTTTTTACAACACTAAAGTGCGTGTATTAGACAATATTGTAATAAAAAACACTTTAAGAATAACTAAACAACACTTAATGTAACTAGAGTGCACTTAAGATAACAAAAACAACACTTAGGTTAAACAAACAGTGCTTAATACATTATGTTATGTAAATGGGTATAGTGAAGTTCTGTCTGTAAATGTCACTAAAACAGTGCTCAAGGCCTATTTCCCTCATCTTACTTGGGTGTCGTATTATTCAAAAGAAGACTGAAAAAGGATCACCTCAATCCTGTAATTGACCGTTTTAAGAAGAAATTTTCAGCTTGGTCTGGACGCGTGCTTTCTTATACAGATCGTGTTGAATTGGTAAAATCAATTTTAAGCAGCTCATTTATGCATTCATTTTGTGTCTATAAGTGGCCACATGCACTCATAAGGACATTGGAAGGGTGGATGCTAAATTTCATATGGACTGGTGATCCAAACAAATGTAAGGTAGTGCTCATCAAATGGGATGCAATGTGTGCTCCCAAAAATGAAGGCGGAATGGGATTGCAACATCTGCATCAGGTAAATGAAGCAATGTTATATAAAATGGCTTGGAAAATAAGATCTGATGACACTATATATGCGAAATTCATGCGTAGTCTCAAAGGATAGCTTCATGCGTCAGCCTTATTGTACTTCTCCGGTCTGGCGTAGTCTCAAGAAAGTATGGGATTGGACATCCAAACATACCAGATGGGTAATTGGAGATGGTGAAAGTATAAACATATGGAAAGATCAATGGTTGGGAAACTACTCCCTAAATGAGCAACTCGGTTTTGATATGACTTGGTTAAAAGGAATGGATTGTAGGTTTGCTTGCTTTATTAAAGAAAGAAAATTGGTTTGGCCTCAAGTTACTTCGGCCTTTCTTAAATTATGGTTTGAAAATGCTCAATCCATACCACTGTCGCATGGAGTTAGAGATCGACTAATATGGATTGGTGAATAGAAGGGTTCTTTCACGGGAAAATCTGCATGAAATCTTCTTAGATCAAAGAAATCGATGCCAATATGGTATTCTTTGTTTTGGAATAAAGGTCTCTCTCCAAGTCTGAGTTGGACAGCATGGCGTTGGTGCTTCCAAAAGTATCCCACAAATGATAGTATTAAGCAAATAGAATTTATGTTGGCATTTAGATGCCCATTGGGCCTATCAACGGAGGAAACTCAGGATCATTTGTTCTGTGGTTGTGCCTTTTTTGTAGCTGTGTGGCAAAAAGTTTGTTCTTGTTTTGAGATTGTTATGCCTTCCATAGATTCATGCGTTTCACTTCTGACTTGGTGGATGCGTAAAGGTAGAATCATTAACCAATGTAATTTATGGAATGGTATTCTGGTGATTGTAATCCATAACCTATGGTTGGCTCGAAACAATGCCTTACACCGAAATGTCAAAGCAGAGATCGACTTGGTCTGGGCTAAAATTAAACATGGCTGCAGAGATTTTTCAATCTCCAAACCATGTAAGATTAAAACAACATCAGATTTAAGAATTGTAAAAGCATTCTCTCTCGTACAACTCAGACACAATCAAGAAGGATTGTTGAACTTTTTTGGAGGCTGCCAATGCATGGCTGGTGTAAAGTAACACAGATGGATCAAGCTTCGGTAACCCAAGAGCTGCTGGTTCTGGTGGATTGATTCGTTCTCATAATGGACAGATTTTATATGCTTTTGCAGATTATCTTGATATTCACACAAACTACTTTGCTGAATTCAAAGCCGCAATAACTCGACTGAAGGGAGAGATTAATCATGGCTTTTATTAGATTTGGCTAAAATCAGACTCTCAATCAACATTTATTATCTGAGGACTTGCCTTCATATTTTTTGCAAGATTGGAATGGCCTTTCCATGGAGTTATATAAATGTATTATAAGGTACACTCATTGCTTTCGTGAATGCAACACTGTGGCAGACAAGATTGCAAGGAGAGCGGCTCATGATAGGCAGTCATATTCATAGAACAAATGCCCGAATTTTGTAGCTAAAGAAGTTGTGTGGGATGCATCCCACCAGCCTAGATATCGATTTTGTTACATGTTTTATGCCCTGAGTGTCTCTTGCTGATGGCAATGCTGAAGGTGAGAGTTTTTCACTCTATTAGGGTTTTCTATTTTTCTTTTATGTTTTGTCTGTAGATGTCACTAACAGAAAACTGGACTTTGGCGACGTTCAGAACATACTGTCACAAAAAAACAGTCACTGTCCTTCTTTTAGCGGCGTTCAGATGAAACTGTCGTAAAAAATGCAGTCACTAGAAAATAGTAACAGTTAGTAACTATATAGGTGACATAAACGAAAAAAAAAAAGAAAGAGAAAAAGAAAGAAGAAGAATGAAGAAGAAAGAGGGAAGAACGCAAGGGTTAAAAGGTAAGGCAATTCGGTGACAACCCCCCCTCCCCCCAAACCCCCCTGCTCTTGTCCCATCCCCCCTCTGATCCTGCTCCGGCGACGCTGGTGGGCCTCCCGGCACCGGTTTTCTGTCCCTTTCTGGATTTTATGGACCCTGTTGAGCCCCATCCCATTCCGGAAAATCCAGTTTGTGAGGCCTTCTCTGTTTCTCCTAATGGGGTGTCTGTGGAACCTCGGATCCTCCATTCTGCTGTGGCTGGATCCCAACAGGAGAAGGACGATTGGTCTGGATCTTATGGAAAAGACTTCCCCCCTAGTTCCGGCTCCCCTCCATGAAAAATCAGTGAACTCATCCCCTCCATTGAAAGAAAATGCATGGTCGAAACCTTTGTGCCCTGAAACCAGAAAACCTCTTCGCTTTAATCTTCGATTCATCCCACCTTCTGCTCGCGATAAGAGGATGGTTGGAGTCTGTTCAAAGGTTGCGGTAGCAGGGGAGCTCGTCGTCCTAGATTATACGTTGGTGGGTTTTTTTCTGGGAAAGAAACCATCATTCTCCTATGTTCGGTCTACTTTGCTTCGACAATGGAAGCTTGCTGGTGATGTGGGGATTCTTCAACTCCCTCACGGTGGTTTTGCATTCCGGTTTTCTGAACTCTGTGATAGGGACCTAATATTGGAAGGCAATGTTTATTACGTCGGAGGGCAGCCATTGTTCATCAGACCTTGGGAGAGGAGTCTTCATAATGGAGGTATCTTGGGTTTGAAAAAAGTTCCGCTGTGGATAACTTTGCCGGGTTTGCCGCTTCATTTATGGGGCGAAGATTCTCTAAGTGCTATCTGTTCAGTGCTGGGAAATCCTCTTTACACAGACAGCACTACAGCTTTGAAAACCAGATGGTTATTTGCTCGAATATGCGTGGAATTTTCAGGTGAGTCCCCTCTTCTAGACTCCATTTCCATTGAAGATGATGTTGGTAATCTATTTGAACAAATGGTAAAGTATGACTGGAAACCCCCCACTACCTTACGTGCGGTGTTTTTGGTCATTCTCACAACTCCTGTTTACAAAAACCTAGTGAGGCTGAAGTTAATTCTGGGGTGAATGGGCTGAATCCCCCACCTGAAGCACCCTTGAATCAAAGGGGAAATCTGGAACAGATATATCCGGGGAAGAGGGTGATGCAGTTGATGGTGTGGTCAGTAGAGAGTATAGACCAGAGATGAACTTCGTGCGGCAGGAATCTGGAAAAGTTTCTGAGCCGAGTTGGAGCTCCAGGCGGGCCAAGAAGAAGAAACCCGCTGGACCCCAAAAGCAATTCCTATTCCCAACCCGACCCAATGTTCTAACCCGTCTGCCCCTTCTTGGACGTGACCCAGTCTCTGCCCGCCAGGTGTCCCCTCCTATTCTGGCTCCATCTGGCCAGTCTGCTGTGGAAAAGGATGACCAGTCTGGTCCTTTCCATTTCAAGCCAAAAATTTCAAATTTTGCTACCTGTCACAGCCCTGGTCTTTGCTCCCCTAACTCCTTTGAGTGCTTGGACCAAATCAACCCTGAACTTGGCCTGCTAGAGTCTGGAATTCTGAAAAACTCTGCCCCTCTTCCTTTTGTCTCTTCTGCTGGCCACACTCCTTTTCCTCTTGTATCCTCATCTCCCTCAAATGGTAAAAAGATTAGAAACCGCACTCCTCTTAAGCCCCCTACTCTGGCTGAGGTGGATTTGTCTGAACCTCCCATTCATAAGGACCATGCCACACCTGTTTCCCCATATTTGGAACTCCTATCTAAACCATTTTCCATCCCCTTTGGGCCGGGTAGGGCCTATAGCCGAGACCAATCCAGATGGGTCCAGGCCGAATCCCTTGACCTATTTCCTTCCCCTATTGTTCCTATACACATGGACCAAGTGATTTACAACAATAAATCTAAAAGAAATGAGACTTTCCTGATTTCCCAAGACAACAATGATGTCAACCTGGAAAATGAGAATCGAGATCATGAAATTGGAATGGGGTTTTTGGATCCCAGAGGCATGGAATGTATGGAGGACAGTAGCCATTATATGGCAAGATGCTAAATTTTTTTATGGGTATTCTATATTGGAATATGAGAGGGTTAAATAACCCTGCAAAAAAGAAAGTGTTGAATAGGCATATTAAAAAGTACCATGTCGGTTTGTGTTGCATTGCTGAGCCAAAGTTAGCCAAAGCTTCTGTTGAGAATAGCTTGAATTATATCAGGAGGGGTTGGCATAATACTTTTCATGAAAATGGTCTCGATCCTCCTAGGATTATTGTGTGGTGGGATCCTGCTACATACAGTGTGGAAAATTTAAAAGCAGAAAACCAAGTGATTTACTACAAAGTGACTCATGTGTCGTCAAAAGAGAAATTTTTTCTATCTGCTATTCATGGATCAAATGACCCAAATATCAGGAATCAGCTGTGGCAATCTCTTGGTCTGTTCGCTAGGTCTGTCTCCCTTCCTTGGATAGTCATTGGTGACTTTAATGTGGTGAGAACCAACGATGAGAAGAGGGGAGGCAACAGTATAAATGTGCAGCACTCTACTCTGTTTAATGACTGTATCTTTGACTGTAATCTCCTTGACCTCAAATGGGCTGGCCACTATCTTACGTGGTCTAATAATCAAATTGGGTCCAAGAGGATTTGCTGCAAATTGGACCGAGCTCTAGTAAACCCGGAATGGATAGGCCATTTTCAGCATTCGGAAGCCACTTTTCTTGATCCTAGTCTCTCTGATCATACTCCCATTTTGGTGAAGATTGTCAAAGGGAAGAATTTTGGCCCTAAACCATTCAGATTTATTAATGCTTGGATGGAAAGACCGGATTTTCTTGAGATCATAAAAAAGGCCTGGAATATCCCCACCAGAAGCAATATTTCCCCTCTTTGTAAAGTTGCTGCAAAGCTGAAAAATGTCAAGTTGACTCTTAAAAGCTGGAATAAGGAAAGTTTTGGTGATATCTTTGAGGAGGTTCATAGGGCTGAGGGGGATCTAGCTCAAGTCCAATATAACTAATCTATGAATCCGTCAGATAAGGAGCTGGTTTCAATGGAAGTGGATGCTAGGAAAAATCTAATGAAGGCTCTTATCAGGGAGGAAAGTTTCCTGAAACAGAAGGCAAGGATAAATTGGTTGAGCCTGGGAGATAAGAATAACAAATTCTTCCATCTCAGCATCAAAATTCATCAGCACAAAAATTCCTATACTTCTTTAGCAAATGTCCAAGGTGAAACTCTAGAGGATCCTAAATCAATCAAAGAAGAGGCAGTTCAATATTTTAGAAATCTGTTTTCTCCATCTACAAGTCATGGGATATGCGAATCTGGGATTCAGAATTTTCACATTCAAAGAACCCTATCAGAAGATCAACAAGATATGCTTCAACATCCTATCTTGGAAGAGGAGATAAAAAACACTATTTTCTCTTTTGATGGTTCCAAAGCTCCAGGGCCGGATGGATTCAATGCCAATTTTTTCAAATCTTGCTGGAGCATTATTGGGAGTGAGGTAACTTCTGCTATCCAATGGTTTTTTTTATAATCCTTTCATGCCCAGGGATGTAAATAGTACCTTTCTTTGCTTGATCCCGAAGGTGGAATGCCCAAAGTCATTTGCTGATTTTCGTCCTATTGCCCTGTGCAATGTTTTGTATAAATTCATTGCTAAGATCTTGGCTAATAGAATACAGAAATGTATGAGCTCCATTGTAGCAGGTAATCAATCAGCTTTCATAAAAGGAAGAAATATTGCTGATAACATCCTCCTCTGCCATGATGTGATTAGAGGTATCGAAAGAGCTTCTAGTCCTCTGATAGCAGTCATGAAAATTGACCTCCACAAAGCTTATGACTCCCTTGATCGTCAATATATGTGTGAGGACAATGGGAAATCGATGTGATCCTCCTCGGGATGGAAATGTGTATCCCGTATCGATGAAGATCGATTTGTTCTGTTGGAGTCGCCACCTAGATTAAGGTCTAGGACCTCTAAAAATGTAGCCTCACCCTAAGGTAAGACTTCTATCGACTCGTGACCCAATGTATCGGTTCTTTGGTCTGCAAGAGATCGGGTAAGTATTCAGGGTACGGTTATGGGAAGGTGTTAGGCACCCAAACCGCCCGATCAATATCGGCCTCCTAAACTTTCCTTAAATTCTAATTTTGACTGTGTTTGGTCAACTGGATGACTAGGGTTCAATGGGGGATGTCCTAAACCAAGTTTCTAAGTTATTCTAACCTAGGGTTCAGCCAATCATGTTTTAAAGCAAATAAACAAGCAAATGTAATGTACAATATTATACAGTGAACCGGACCAAAGATGGTTCGGTCCTGGACTGAATCTGAGATGTGTAAGACATCTCAAACTGCCTACGTATTCCAATCCTGGAAATCAAGTCCAAAAACGTAGTTCGAAATGGGTTGTGTGATTAATGATTATGGAAGTGATTTATGCATTTGCTTCAATTAGATTCTTTGTTGTTCAAGTTGAAGTTTATGCTGGATGTATGGTTGATGGGTGGCTTTGTACCATATTTGGGATTCCCAAATTGCCTACATATTCTAGGGTTTGCCCTAGAAATCAGGTACGACGTAGTTCGAAAATTTGTGAGAGTCAGATTTGGAATGTGTACCAAATCCTTCCAATTTTGTCAATAGGATCTAGGGATGAGACCTAAATTCCTACCATTTTTATTTGGGATGTGTACCAAATTCTTTCTATTTTTGTCAATAGGATCTAGGGATGAGACCTAAATTCCAATCATTTTTATTTGGGATGTGTACCAAATTCTTTCTATTTTTGTCAATAGGATCTAGGGATGAGACCTAAATTCCTACCATTTTTATTGTTTCCATTCTTAGGTTTTTTTAGGGTTTCCTATCCCTTTTCATTGTGATTTTCATTTTTTAGGGTTTCATACCCTAATTATTCTCTTTATTCTAGGGTTTATTTTGCCCTAATTGTTATTTTTTATTTTTAGGGTTTCACTTTCCCTAATTATTGTTTTCTTTCCATCTTAGGGTTTCCTACCCTAATTGTTCAATTCTTTCTATTTCAGGGTGTATGTTGCCCTAATTGCTATTTTTTTATTTTTTCTCTTTCCAAGACAAATATGGCAAATGAAAATATTCCAACTATATCAATGGTAGTATTCCAAATATAGCAGTGTAAGCATCCAAATATAGCATGTTGGAAATATATTCAAATTTAGCAACAAATCAGTCAAAGATGGCAAGTGAGCATGTGAATCAATACGAACATGGTAAGTGTGCATCCAAACATGACAGTAATCATCCAATATGGCATGTGAGCATGTGTAACAGACAAATATGGCAATAAGCATGTGTAGCATTCCAAAACAACAAGAATCATGTAAGGACCCAAAGATAACATGTGAAAGCATTCCAAATATGGCATGTGAGCAATGTGAGCATCAAATATGGCAATAAACATGTGTAGCATTCCAAAAACAATTAAGTTGGTTTGTTTCTGTCTTTCTATTAAGTTTTTTTTTCTCTCTCCCTCATGTTGGATTTCCCATCTTTCTTTCCTTTTTTTTTTCTTTTTTTCTCTTTTCTCCTCTTTATTCTCTCTCTCCCTTTTTCTCTCTTTCACATGAGAATCAAAAAATATAATTAAACCTCAACACCCACTCTCATGTATTATATGCATGAAAACCAAAGAATCCAAATATAAATAAACCTCTCTATCATGTATTGCATGCAAAAAGATAATATAAAACTCATCTCTCTCATGTTTGCTGAAATTAGAAAATCAAAATAAACAAAAATACTCCACTCAACAACATCCACTCATTCTCTCTCATATGAGTTGAAGCTAAACAAACTAATAAAAACAACATTCCACTCACTCTCTCTCAACTCTCCCTCTCTTTCTCTCTTAACCGAACCAGACCCTTGCACTCTCTCTCTCTTTATTTCTTTCATTCACTAGCTCTCTCTCATCACTTATTTCTTAAACATGCCTCCTTGTTGAAGCCAATAAAACGAACAAAGAGAAAAAAAAGCACTACAACTTAAACCGTGTTTGACAAGCAATATGGGACCAACAAGCAACAAGGGATAAATCAATCTCTATACATTTAGGGAATAATATGAAAAGAAGACAATGATATACCTTATCGAAACTCATGCTCATACTTTGTCCCATGCTGAACCATGTCACGACAATAATTTCTTAGTAACTTGAGCACCTTTGTCCGCATCATAGTCCCAAACCGTACAGCTATATCATGAACCATGGATCTCTACAAATGTCAATTTCTTTTCATGGTGACTCTCTAAGCAACTCCAGTCACAGAATAGCTTTACTCTAGTTGGTGGATTGAAAACTGTAAGGAGATACCAAAGAGGATTGACTTGAAACCAAACCAAGGCTCGAGAACGGATTGGGGTGTTGGGATTCGGTGTGGTGTATGTGGGGTGAGGGAGTTGATGATGAATGATGGAGGGATGAAAGGTACAACAGCGGTGATGATCGGTTTCAGGTACGAATGCATACCTTTTTTTTTCTTTTTCTTCTTCTTCATGCTTCTTTCTCTTTTTCTCCCAAAAAAAATGTGAGCCTTCTCCCAAACCTAACCTTTTCACATTTTTTTTTTCTTTCCCTTTTTTTTCTCTTTTGGAAAAATCCCCTCAACCTCTCTAAAATCGTGCCCTCTCTATCTCTCACGTTTCATTCCCTCTTTTCTCTCTCTTCTCCCTTTTTTTTCTCTTTTGGAATATCCTCTCTACCTCCCCAAAACCGTGCCCTCTCTCTCTCACGTTTCTTCCCCTCTTTTCTCTCTCTTATCCCTTTTTTTTCTCTTTTGGAATCCTTTTTTTTCTCTCTCAAAACCGTGCCCATTTTCCTCTCTCTTATCCCCTTTTTTTTTTCTTTTGGAAATCCTCTTTTTTTTTTCTCCCAAAACCGTGCCCTCTCTCTTTATCTCAATCTTCTCCTTTTTTCTCAATCTTATTTGGATTTACTTCCAAGAAGGAAAACCTAATCTCTCTCTCACGTCTCCTCTCTCTCCTCTTTCCTTTTTCTTCTCCAAAATCTTTTGGATTTTATCTCAACCCTAAATCCCCCTTCTCTTTCACGTCTCCTCTCTCTCCTCTTTCCTTTTCTTCTCAAAAATCTTTTGGATTTTATCTCAACCCTAAATCCTCCTTCTCTTTCACGTCTTCTCTCTCTCCTCTTTTCTTTTTCTTCTCCAAAATCTTTTGGATTTTATCTCAACCCTAAATCCTCCTTCTCTTTCACGTCTCCTCTCTCTCCTCTTTCCTTTTTCTTCTCCAAAATCTTTTAGATTTTATCTCAACCCTAAAGCCTTCTTCTCTTTCACGTCTCCTCTCTCTCCTCTTTCTTTTTTCTTCTCCAAAATCTTTTAGATTTTATCTCTTATATATAATAACATATATTATATACATATATACACATATATTTAATAACATACATATATGTATAGTATACAATATATATAATATATAAATACTAAGCACATGGATGAACTGATTCGAAATGGGTTGAGACCGACTTGGGTTGATTGAGTTAAACTGATATGGGTTGAGCTAGGTTGGACCAGAACTGGCTTGAACTGAGTTGACTGGATTGATTGGAATTAATTGGATTTTCTCTCTATCATTTCATGGGTCATTTCCGCTGTCATCCCGCATGGAATTTTTCGATGGCCTCTATTCCAAATTTTTTACGTTCATTTTGTAGAACATTAAAAATGAGGAATATAGAAACTGGAATCACCTCATTTGGAAGTAAAATGGTTAACTTATGAATTTTTGAAGTTTAAGCGGACCAATTATCGATAATTTGGCTGACCATTCTGCATGAGATCCTTCGGAAGCTTCTATCGGAAATATTTTACGTCCACTTTGTAGAGCACTAAAAATGGAACATAATGAGACTAGAATCACCTGATTTGGATATGGGATGATCAAAATATGAATTTTTGAATATTAAATGACCATTTCCACATGTAATTTTGCATGGGACCCTCCGGAGACTTTTACCTGAGATTTTTCACGTCCACTTTGTAGGACATCACAAATGAAGAACAATGGCCTTGGAATCGTCTGAATCCGACGTAGAACGAAAAAAGATATGAAGCTTTGAAGTTCTAACGATAATTTTGCATGCAAGTTTGCATGGGACCCACTGGTGACTTCTACCCAGGATTTTTTACGTCCACTTTGTAGAACATCATGAATGAAGAATAATGGTCTTGGAATCATCTGAATCCGATGTCGGATGATCAAGATATGATGATTTGAAATTCAAACAATCCAACTTAGGATAATTTGCATGAAGGCCCCTAGGATTATTTATAATAATTTCATAAACCTCCCTTATATGTATCATCTGACTAAAATGGTCATATCTTCCTCATTTGATATCGAAATTGAGCAATTCTGGTCTCGTTTCGAAGATAATTCTATGACCTATGCATCCATGCAAAATTATAACCCATGACATTGCTGTGGACCCATTGAAAATTTCCTCAAATTCACAGACCCATTGAAAACTTCCTCAAATTTACAGTCAAGAATCCAAACTTTCAATCACCTTTCTTCCTTTTGTTGTCCACACACCAGCAGGACTTTGTTTAGCTGGGATGGCAAAAATGGGGTGCTTACAATATGATGAAAATTCTATCCAAAATGGGATTCCCCAGTATGAAGTTGAAATGGATCAGTGCTTGCATTCACACTCCAATGTTCTCTGTGCTAGTTAATGGAAGCCCAGCTGGATACTTCAAAGGTAAAAGAGGCATTCAGCAGGGAGACCCTCAATCCCCTTATCTCTTTACTCTGTGTATGGAGCCCTTATCGATCCTATTGGATGATGCTGTTAGATGTCGAAACATTACTCTTCCTCAAAGATGCAAGGCCCTTTCCATCTCGCACCTTATGTTTGCTGATGACCTTATGATATTTTCAAAGGCAGAGATTGAATCTATCAAAGCTACCATGAATACCCTTCAACACTTCTCTTTGCTTGCTGGTCTGAAGATAAATCCCAGGAAATCCTCTATCATTTTGGGAGGGGTAAATGAAAGGATCAGGACTCATATTATTGCCATTGCTGGTTTCCAAGAAGGTTCACTCCCCTTGGCATACTTGGGAGTCCCGCTTGTTCAAGCTAGTCTATCGGCGAGAGACTGTGAGTCCATTATCCAGAAAATCAGATTTAAAATTGAAGGCTGGAAGTGCAGATTTCTATCTTATGCGGGGCGTCTTCAGCTTATTTCGTCGGTCCTCCAAGGTAGCTACTTCTATTGGACAGGTTTATTTGGGATTCCAAGGAAGACATGTATAAGCATAGAATCTCTATTAGCAAAGTTCCTTTGGTCAGGCCCGGAGCTCAAGAAGAAAATCCATTTTGTCAGTTGGTCTAAGATTTGTCTCCCAAAGGCTGAAGGGGGGCTTGGCATTAGAAGAGTAAAGGACATGTGTGCTGCGGGCGTCATGAAACACCTTTGGAACATCATCACTAGTAAAAACAATCTCTGGGTGCAGTGGACAAAGAGGAAGTATATAAAAAAAGATTCGATTTGGACTGTCAAAACGTCCAAAAATTTCTCTTGGATATGGAGAAATTTGCTAAGTCTCAGGGATGGGATGAAAAGTAAAGTGCAGTACTCTTTGGGTTCAGGGGAGAACACTTTCTTTTGGCTTGACCCTTGGTTAGGAGGCGAACCGTTATGGAACAGAATTATAAATGCCGATTCTTATATTCCTTCACATTTAAAAATGGCCAAAGTTTGGGACTATTGGGACGGATATGTGTGGAAGACTTGCCCCATAGCGACATTCATATTTTCAGGATTATTTGGGAAGAGATAAACCAAGTCCATTGGAGTCCGTCAGATAGAGAAGATAAAATCCAGTGGATCTCCTCTGCTGGTAAGAGGAAGGAGTTTTCTACCAAGGAAGCTTGGGAATCTTGCAGAAACCGGGGTCCCATAGTGCCTTGGGCCAAAGCTATGTGGTTTTCAACGAACATTCTGAAGCATTCTTTTGTGACATGGAGAGCCTGTTTGGATGCTCTTCCCACTGCTGAGCAACTTCACATCAAAAACATAGACATTCCCTCCAACTGCATATTATGTGAGAGCGGGATGGATAGCCAAAAGCACCTGTTCTTCGACTGTGACTTCTCAAAATATGTCTGGAAGATGTGCATGAGGAGATGTTACCAAAGATCGAGAAGACCTGACTGTTGCGTAACGGAAGCCTCGCGCTTAGCTAGCATCCATGTGAAAGGAAATGTCATTTCCTCTATCCCAAAAATCATGTTTAATGCAATAGTGTACAATATTTGGAAGGAGCGAAATTCAAGAATTTTCTCCGCCAAAAAGAAGATAAAAGAAGTGGTGGCTCGAGAGACCTTAAATGGTATAGAAGAAAAGCTATCTTCTATTGTATTCCACGGCCCTAAAAATTCCTTTGAGGTGTTTCTGTCTTCAAATTGGTTTATTGATGTGCACTAAATAGGTTGGTGTTTAGGAGTTGCCTGGTCCATGTTTTGCCGTATCTCTTTTTGGTTTTATCTTTGTTGGCCTAGTGCCTTGCCCTGCTTAGCAGGTTGTATATTTTCTCTTGGGTTGTTTCAATAAAATCTTATCTATTTACCCAAAAAAAAAAGGGAAGAACGCTCTGCCGGTGATAGGTAAGTTCCCCCTGGGTGACATTTAGCAACTCCCATCCTCTCCCTCTCCTTGCCCTCCCCTTCCCCCTGAACCTTCCTCTCGGCACTGGTTCCCATTTTCCCGACGGCCGGTCTGTTATTATGGCCATTTTTGACCTCCAAATCCCTCAAGACAACCTCGATTTCGAGGAAAACCCCATTAACCCTGTTGAAAATTCGTTTGATGAACCTCCATGCAACCAACCCTATTCAAATCGAAGACAGAAAGTGTGGAGAGAAAGGAGAGAGAGAAAGAGTGTCAGAGAGGAGTTCCCTCCTTTAGTTTCATCTCCTACCCAAATAAAAAACCTGAATCCTATATCTGATGAAAACCCATGGTCTAAACCCCCTCCTTCTGTAACCAGACAACCAAAAAGGTTCAATCTCAGGTTCATTCCTCCTGTAAATCGTGAAAACAAGGTCATAGGTGTCTGCTCGCAGAGTGCTGTTGCTGGAGAGCTTGCGGTTCTTGATTACACCCTTGTGGGATTTTTCCTTGGAAAGAAGCCATCATTCTCTTTTGTTCGTTCATGTTTGATGCGTCAATGGAAGATCTCTGGCTCAGTGGAGATCCTACAGCTTATTCATGGCGGTTTTGCCTTCCGATTTTCTGATTTATGTGACCGAGATAGTATCGTAGAAGGAAATGTCTATTTTGTGGGTGGACAAGCAATGTTCGTTAGGCAGTGGGAGCGAAGCCTTCATGATGGAGGTATTCTAGGCCTCAAGAAGGTGCCTCTATGGGTGTCTTTGCCAGGGTTACCTCTCCATTTATGGAGAGAGGAATCCTTAAGTTCGATTTGCTCTGTCCTGGGAATCCCTCTGTACACAGACAGTACCACTGCTATGAAGAACCGGTGGATATTTGCAAGAGCCTGCGTCGAATTTTCAGGTGAGTTCCCATTGTTAGATTCCATTACTATTGAAGATGATATTGGAAATGTGTATGAGCAGATAGTGAAGTATGACTGGAACCCCCCCCCCCATTGCCTTACTTGTGGGGTTTTCGGCCATCCTTCAAACTCCTGTCTGCTGAAAATCAGTGAAGCTGATTTTAATAAACCTATGGGAAAAAATCCCATTGAAGCTACTGTGGAAGCTGAGGATGGTGAAATATTGGAGGGGTTTTATTCTGATTCGCCACATATCACCTCTGGGAAGCCTGGTTTTGACAAATGCCATGAGCATGATTGGAGACCTAGGCGGGCAAAGAAGAAGAGATCCAACGGGCTTAGAGAACATCTCCTGCTCCCAACCCGATCCGGAACCCACCTTCCTCTGCCAGGACGTACTTCTCTGTCTATTGGACATGTGTCGAGCTCACATGTAGCCTCTGCTGTAGTGCCTCCTAATGCGTCCAAATCGTCTCCTATGCGTACGGTCATAGGAGACGCGGCGGAGACCGTCGGATGGCCGCCACGTGGACACGCGGTCATCCAACAGTCCTAATAGAAAGTGAGGGTTAGGGGGGATATTAGTGGCGTACCACTGGAAAAAAATTTCTGTATGAAATTCGAACCTTTCTGCTTTTTTCACAGTTGCCAGTTGCGAGAGAGAGGAGAGGGGAAAAGAGGGAGAAGACGCTGAAGCAGAAGGAGGAGAAGCCGAGAGAGAGAGGAGAGGGGAAAAGAGGGATCACGAAGCAGAAAGGCCTGGAGGAGAAGACGAAGCAGAGTGGTGGAGAAGACGACTCTGCTGAGGGGAAAAAGGAGAAGACGAGAGAAGACGACTCTGCTGAGGGGAAAAAGGAGAAGACGAGAGAGAAGTTTTCCCCCTTGTCTGTAATTTTTTTTCCCCAAGACAGACGGTTGGTTCATCTATGCCCTAGCCTCGACTGCCAGAGATGGAGAATACGCCGATGCCATCTCCCCCCTTCTCTATAACTTTACCAGCAAGACGTCCTCTAATGTCTTGATGAAGAAATTCTAGCCATCGGGAAGCTATTGTGGCAGCTAAAATACAGAGGGAACATTCAAGTCAGTTCCATGTTATCTCCCATATAAGCCCACCAGATTAGATTGATCTGTTTATATGTGAATGACAAGAAATAGCTAAAAAGTAAGAAGTTAATGGGCTTGAATTGAAACTAACCTTTCACAGAAAGGGAAGAAACATTAGCTTGGTTTTCCAACTCCTCCTTAGACACAGAGCAAGTGTTTTCAGAGGCTGTTGTTGCCGATGATGACAATTTCAATGTAAGAGTTTCATGCTCACGATCTGAGGTAATGGGTAAAGCACCAGATGTTTCATCCATTACCCTTCTTGCCCCAAAATATGAGTCACCAACTACCATATGATCAAAATTCAAAGGAATTGCCACTTTTTTCGAGAACATTGAGGTCTGCCCACCAGATTCATTTCCATGAGAAACATTAAGTTGACTGGTTCCTGAATCATATATATTTTTCATATCCTTCCTTCGATCATTCATTTCCTTTGGCTCTCTTCTGACATTGCTTGCTGATCTGCTTTGATTATAACCATTTTCATGCTTTTCAGATCTCACCAAGGCCTCAATTATGGAGTGGACTTGTTTACTATTTCTCACATGGTTTATGATTCCAGGATTCAATTCATTAAGCAGCCCACTTGGAGCTGCAATCTTTGTGAATCTGTTAACATGTTCTCTTTTTGCAAGCTCCATTTTTTTCTTAAGCATATCATTCTTACTTTTCCTTCCCTTCTTCTTTGCCAATGGTATGCCTCCATATGAAGATGAGAGAAAACCATTCTGTTTCATTTCTCTCCAAATTCTCATATAGTCTTTCTCATGCAAAGGGCTGGTCGAATTCCTACACTCCAAAACGTCCCTAGATTTCAAGTGTTCATGACTTTTGTAGGGGAAAAATTGGTCATTGTACACTGAGCTGGAGGCATTTGCATTGAGATCCAACCTAGTACTCCTTGAGCTTGTAAAGTTAGTGTCATGATCTATCCCTTGCTTTGTGAGCATGGATGGTTTGCAAATGCCAACATTTGCTGGTGCATAATCATGAACCAAATCCTTGGGAATACGGGGTTCAGCATTAAGATCCATACTTCTAGGAGGATTGCCCATAACCCAAACTCAGACGGGTGGCATCTTCAGAGAGAAAGTATGTTCCTCCTGGATTCTATTGTTCAAAAATTACCAGAAATCTTTGTTACAGGATCCTCTGTTATCTGAGATGTGTCTTCTTTTTTACCCGAGTGAAACTGGTCTATGGCTTCTTTGATCATTGAAGAAGGGGGATATGGCGTCGGCGTCTTCTCCTTCTCCGGCACTCGAGGCGGCTAGGGCAAAGTTACAGAGAAGGGGGGAGATGGCGTCGGCGTCTTCTCCTTTCCCGGCAGTCGAGGCTAGGGCACAGATGAACCAACCGGGGAAAAAAAATTACAGACAAGGGGGAAAACTTCTCTCTCGTCTTCTCCTTTTTCCCCTCAGCAGAGTCGTCTTCTCTCATCGTCTTCTCCCTCTTTTCCCCTCTCCTCTCTCTCGCAAATGGCAACTGTGAAAAAAAGCAGAAAGGTTCGAATTTCAACTGAAATTTTTTTCCAATGGTACGCCACTAATATCCCCCTAACCCTCACTTTCCATTAGGACCGTCGGATGACCGCGTGTCCACGTGGTGGCCATCCGACGGTCTCGCCGCGTCTCCTATGCCCGTACGCATAGGAGACGATTCGGACGCCCTCCTAATCCCTGCCCTAATCCCAAGGTAAATCAGTCAACATATTTCCATAAACAGCCTGATTTTTTCAAATTTTAAATCCTGCTCCAAACCTACCATCGGCTCTCCAAATCCTTTTGCTTGCTTGGACCAAGAGTGTGAACGGTCCGAGATCAACTCTGATCCCCCAGATCCTGAAAAATCTGACCCCTCCCTGAATATTTCCTCTGCTGGCCATATCCCTTTCCTTAGCCGTCTATCCATCCTAACAAGAGAAAAAAGAAAAAATAGCCTATCTATTATAAACCCTCCTGCTTTTGCTGGAAATGAGATTATTCCAGAGCCTTCTTCATCCTCTTCTCCAAACCATATGGTTTCTCTTAGACCTGGTTCCCCTCCCTTTTCTTCTTCAAAGCCCCCTAGGCCTGATGATGTCCGGAGTCTTCCAGCCTCTTGTTGGGTCTTTGCTGGATGTCGCGACCTCTTCCCGTCTCCCATCTTGGCTGTGAATCAGGAGCCATCTCATGATGAGGCCTTGGTCGGCTGTAAACTTCCATGGGATGATGATGAGCATGGATCTGATCTGAAATCTGGAGCAACTGATGGTGATAGCTTTAATATGATAGTGGCTGGAAGAGACTTAGCTTTGGGGCCCAACGAGGAGGAGAGAATGGCTGAGGATAGCCACACTATCCAAAAAATTCTGATCTATGAACATCCTATACTGGAATATGAGAGGGATAAATAGCCCTACAAAAAAGAAGGTCGTGAAGAGGCACCTCAAGAAGTTCAAAGCAGGTCTTTGTTGTCTATCCGAGCCGAAAATGGCAAAAGCAAATATTGAAGTGAGTTTGGGTTCTATTATGAAGGGCTGGAAAGTCATTTACAATGATGCCGAAATTGTCCCCCCTAGGATCATAGTGTGGTCACTGTAGTGGGATCCATCTTGTTATAGAGTGGAAAAAATAAAAGAAGAAAACCAACTGATATATTGCAAAGTGACAATTGTGAACTCCAATACCCAGTTTTTCCTTTCAGCTATCCATGGATCAAACGACCCAATTATCAAAAATCAGCTATGGCAGTCCCTGGTTAACTTTGGAAACTCAGTCTCTATCCCATGGACAGTCATTGGGGATTTTAATGTGGTCAAGAACAATGAGGAAAAGAGGGGTGGAAATGGAGTAAATGTGCAGCATACATCCCTCTTCAATGACTGCATTTTTTATTGCAATCTCCTTGACCTTAAGTGCACTGGGCATGCCTACACTTAGTCAAATAATCAAGCTGGAACTAAAAAGCTTTGTTGTAAGCTGGATTGAGCCCTAGTAAACCCGAATTGGATAACTTAATTTCAAAACTCGGAAGCAGTTTTCCTTGATCCTAGCATCTCCGATCATTGCCCAATTTTGGTGAAGATAGTGAAAGAGAAGAATTTTGGGGCCAAGCCTTTCAGATTTATTAATGCTTGGGTGGAGAGACCTAATTTCCTTGTTATCATCGAAAAGGCTTGGCCGAATCCCATTAGAAATAATCTTTCTCCCCTATGTGCAGTTGCAGCCAAGATGAAAAATGTTAATCTTGCTCTGAAAAGATGGAACAAGGAAAGCTTTGGGGATATCTTTGCGGTAGTTCATATTGCTGAGGTGGAATTGGCTGAAATTCAATATGATCTCTCTCTTAACCCCTCAGATTGTGGGCTGGCTAGTAAGGAAAAGGATGCGAGAAAAAACCTAACTTGTGCTTTAGACAGAGAAGAAAACTTCCTGAAGCAAAAAGCAAGAATTAACTGGCTCAGGTTGGGGGATAAGAATAACAAGTTTTTCCATCAAAATATGAAGAGCCATCATTACAGAAATTCTTTTGCCTCTATTTCAAATGCCCAAGGTAAAAAATTAGAAGATCCTTCTAGTATAAAAAATGAAGCAAAGCAGTTCTACAAAAATCTCTTCTCAGGGAATAGAGTGACTGACTTGATTGATATAGAGATCCAACAGTTGGTCCTGCCTAAAACTCTATCAAAAGATCAAAAGGACCTTATGCAGCAGCCTATTATGGAAGATGAGATCAAAAAAACTATTTTCTCCTTTGATGGAAAAGCCCCGGGTCCGGATGGTTTCAATGCCACTTTTTCAAATCTTGCTGGGCTATCGTGGGTAGAGAGGTAACTTGTGCTATCCAATGGTTTTTCAATAATCCTTTCATGCCTAGAGATGTGAATAGTACTTTCCTATGTTTGATCCCAAAAGTGGAATGCCAAATTATTTTGCTGATTTTAGACCTATTGCCCTGTGTAATGTCTTTTACAAATTTATTGCTAAGATCTTGGCTAACAGAGTGCAGCAGTGTATCAACTCCCTGGTTGCTGGAAATCAATCGGCTTTCATAAAAGGAAGGAACATTGCAGTTAATATCCTTCTCTGCCATGAAGTGGTTAGAGGTATGGAAAGATCCTCAAGTCCCCCATTACTGTTCCTAAGGTAGACCTTCAAAAAGCCTATGACTCTCTGGACAGAAATTACCTGATGAGAGTTTTGAAGAAATTGAGATTTCCAAATATGATGATGAGATGGATAAGGGCTTTGCATCCACACCCCTATGTTTTTAGTTCTGGTCAATGGAAGTCCTGCAGGTTATTTCAGAGGTCAGATGGGGATTAGACAGGGAGATCCCCTCTCTCCTTATCTCTTCACTCTATGTATGGAGCCCTTATCTATATTGTTGGATGATGCTGTTAGAAGAAAAGTTATTGTTCTCCCCTAAAGATGCAAGGCTCTTTCCATTTTGCACCTTATGTTTGCAGATGATCTTATGATATTTGCAAAGGCAAAGCTTGACTCTATTTCTGGTGTTCTTGGCATTCTTCAGAATTTCTCATCTGTATCAGGTCTCTTGGTAAATTCTAGAAAATCTTCTATCCTCATTGGAGGGATTGATGATGTCGTCAGGGATCAGATTGTTACAGCATCTGGGTTTTCGAAAGGATCTCTCCCCATATCTTATTTGGGCATCCCTCTAGTTCAAGCTAGCCTGTCTTCCAGAGACTGTGAGCCCATTACCCAGAAGATCCGAAGGAAAATTGAAGGTTGGAAGGGCAGATTCCTCTCTTTTGTGGGTCGTCTCCAACTCATTTCGTCGGTCCTTCAAGGTAGCTACTTCTATTGGGCAGGCTTATTTGGGCTTCCTAAGAAGACTTGTTCAGACATAGAATCCCTTTTGGAAAAATTTCTATGGTCATGTCCTGATCTCAAAAAGAAGATCCATTATGTCAGTTGGCCTAAGATCTGCTTTCCTAAAGATGAAGGGGGCCTAGGCATCAGAAGAGTGAAGGACAAATGTGCTGCGGGAGCTATGAAGCACTTATGGAACATCATAACAAACAAAAAAAATCTTTGGGTTCAGTGGGCTAAAAGAAAGTACATAAAAAAAGACTCGGTGTGGACAGTGAAATCCTCCAAAAACTTCTCTTGGATATGGAGAAATCTTCTCAATTACAGGGAGACTATGAAAAGAAAAGTGAATTACTCCTTGGGTTCGGGGGAGAATACGTTGTTTTGGCTTGATCCATGGTTAGGTGGAGAGACCTTATGGAACAGGATTCCAAATGCCAATTCCTTCATTTCTACGGAGACAAAAATGGCAAAAGTTAGTGAGTACTGGGATGGGGCTTCTTGGAAAGCTTGCCTCCATAGTGACATCCAATGTTTCAGAACCATTTGAGAAGATCTAAATCATTGCCAATGGAACCCTACAGAAAATGAGGATAAAATTCAGTGGATTCCATCAAATGGCACTCGGAAGGAGTTCTCTATCAAAGATGCTTGGGGTACAGTCAGAAATCGTGGTCCCAAAATGCCTTGGGCCAAGGCCATTTGGTTATCGGCTAACATTCCCAAACACTCTTTTGTTTCTTGGAGGGCTTGTTTAGATACTCTTCCCACAGCTGAGCAGTTATCTATTAGGAATATTTTCATCCCATCTCAGTGCTGTTTATGTGGAAATGGGGGAGACAACAAAAACCATCTTCTTTTTGAGTGTGAGTTCTCTAAGTTCATTTGGGAGGTGTGCATGGCCAGATGCAAGCCGAGATTGAGAAGAACTTCATCCTGTAGCATTGAAGCCTCTCGCTTAGCCAGAATCAACTCAAAAGGAAGGGACATATCTTGTGTCCCAAAAATCATGTTCAATGCCATGGTTTACAATATATGGAAGGATCGAAATATCAGAATTTTTGCTCGGAAGAAAAAGACAAAAGAAGCTCTAGCAAAAGAGATCACTCATGAGGTTGAAGAAAAAAATCTCGACTATACAGTTTCAAGGGCCGACAAATCTCTTAGAGTCTTTCCTTTGTACCAAGTGGAACATTGACGTCCATTAGTCGGGTTGTAGGTTCCGGATATGTTCGGATTCCCTTTTTTTAGGAGTTATGTTGTTTTTCCTTTTTGATTTTTTGGGCCTAGTGCTTGTCCTGCTTTGCAGATTGTAAGTTGCTCTTTTCTCTGGGTTTTAATAAAATTTATCTATTTACCCAAAAAAAAAAAAACTACATAAGTGACATATAGTAAAAAGCATTTCAAAATGCTAAATATCACTATTAGCAGAATCATTTAAGGTTTAAAACCGAGTTTGGGTCAGACCGGAACTAACCAAAACTGACGGGATCAAAATGGTTCAACCGGCCCGGTGCAAACAGTTGCCGGGTTTATTTTCTGGTCAAGAAAGCCATTTTTAGATCGAATCATATAGTTTCTGGTTCGGGTCCCTGGTCACCAAGAACCCGGGTCATGCCTTGGATAAACCCGAATGGGGGTACTGAGTTCGATCTCAGTCCACAAATGGGTAGTTGGTTCGGATCTTTAACCCAAAACCCATATATAAAAACCTTCTTTTTTTTTTTTTAATTTCCAAAGCCTCATAAAAGGACCATAAAGCCCTTAGGTGGTCACTAAATTCTCAACTAAAATGCCATTTTGATAAACGGTTATACAGGAACCGTGTTCCTGTCAAACACGTGGTCTCTTCAAACTCGTACAAACGGCTCTTTAAGCCGGAAAAAGTCCCGACTATCAAAAACTGCAAAAAAAAAAATATGCCGGGAGTTTATAGGGAGTGCCAGGATATCGGCAGTCATCCATAGATTCCCGCTTACCACTCCTCAGGCTCAAAAGAAAAACTCCAGCAGGTGTTGCAACCATGCGGCCGAAACAATGTTTTTATTTTTATTTTTTCTTTATTATTATGCAACATATAACTACAACCTGTAAAGAGAGGGAGGGGACCTGCGGCCACAGTCCCCAGCCTCCAGAGGCTTCGGCCGTAGGTGACTGCAGGTCTAAACAAAGACCTTCTTCCTAAAAAAAATGCAGCCGAAGAGTTGCAGAAAGAACAGGCATATAAAAAAATAAAAAAAATTTAAACATCAGTAGGAAGCTGATCGGTTAGGCAATCGATTTACTCTGATACCATATGTAAGCCTTAATGGAGATGCACATACCTCTGTATCTAACGTAGAACACCTGTGTTTGATGCTATGCTGCCGTCAAGTTCCTATTTCTCTTCTCTGATGGAGACTGCTTTATGATTTTCCAGTATCTCTATGTATTCCATATCTTTCTGTAAACAGACTCCCTTTATCTATATGCCTATAATTCCAGCTCTATATGATCAGCAAAGAACCAGAAACAGAGATGGATTGATGGGAGAAGAAATGAATCCTATTAGATCTGAAAACTAATGGTTGTACTTACTTTGATAAAAGATGGAGGAAAAGAAGGAAGATATGATCATGGTCTCCCACCTAAGATCTTGACAGTCTCTCACCGCAGCAATTGTTTTCACAACAACGCATCAGCAGCAACCATTCTTTTTCACTAATATTATTAAATCGTGGAGGCTTGAATAATGAAAATACCTTACAAAGCTTTAAATAGAAACATAAGAAAGGACTCCATAAACAAGGGAATATAAGTCTCCCAACGATGGCATTGGCCAATTCCTAACAGCTGTCTAACTCCTAAATGAAGGGAAAACCTAGCCACTTCCGACTTTAGTAATCAGTTTAGCCAAATTTACTAATTGGTGGGGCTGTTACTAATTAATTACCTAAAGAAGTGGGAATCTGAGCCATTACGTGGTTTAAATAAAATATTAAACTAAAGCCCATTTAATAAAATAAACAATTTAAATAAAACTTATACTAACACCTAAAACAAATAAACAATGAAAGGAACATCCAGTTATGTGGCCAGCAGCTGCATCATAGAGACTAGAGCGGCTATTGTGAAACTACTGGAAAAGAATGCAAAATTTTCCATTTCCTTCAAACTGATCTGATTTTGCCAATTTATATGCAGTCTAAATCTTTCTGTTATTTATGTATTTTTTTATTTTATAATTATTATCAATTACGTTATCCAATTTGTACAATATACTTGTCATTATTTCTTGCATGAAGAGGGCAAAAGTTTCATCCTCCCATAAATATATCTTCAAAAAGAATACGCTTCCATCATATCAGCCTCCATCTGCAGGTTCAAGTTCTTCAAAATTTTGAATATAATCATCCATTCTAGATTTGCTTTACCCTTGGGAACGAAGGAATGCACATCCTTATTCACTTATATATATATATCCAGGTGCAAGTAGCTAATTTCCTCTCACCCTTATCCATCCTGGTCGTGGATAGATCCACCCAACTTTTTCTAGAAGGGATAAAATCACTTATTTTGGTTTTTTGATCCATATTGTAGGATGGATTTCGCTATCTAATCTACCAATATATTTGATAACAACATATATGAGTTCGGATCACTTGTATGTACATGTACTCTTCATGGGATCTCATCACTGTCGTTATGGTGTGGGACCCACCTCTAAAGTGTAGGACCCACTAGATATGGATGGTGATGGGATACCAAGAAGGATACAAGTACATGCAGGTGAACTATTCTCAACATATATAGTATCCTGAATTCTCACAACCCAATTCAATTTTCTGGGCTCTTGTATATATCTCAATCCCCAAATTTCTATGATCTTTCATGTGCCAAGCAATGCACCCCAAATAACTGGATTCGCTTCTACATAAACCATTCTAACTAAATCCAAAATGTCATCCATCTACCCTAATGCACCAATATGTCACCATCCAAGCATATTGGCCATATCTTGATATTATTTTAAGGAAAAATTACATGGATCTCCCTTTGACAATATTTTAAATACAAAGCACTACCCTGACATGCGAGAAATAACATGGAATTCCCTTAATGCATGAGATTTATGATAGAGAGATCCACTCTGTTAGGCTTGGGACGATAGTTCCTGACGCCATGAAGATTTAACCTTTTATAAGACAAAAATACCCTTAAGGCAATGTGAAATTATCAATTTGCCCTTACATCTAAACAAAAATAGGGGAAGCAGGAAGAAGATCATATTTTATAAAGGACTTTCGGCTATATGGCTTGTTAGAAAGAGAAGTTGCTACGAGAATGTAAAAGGTGTTTCAGGCATGGGGATTAATATCTAGAGGGTGCAAAGATCTCTCTGTATTTAATCCATTTGTGATATGATTTGTAAATGAGTTAAAGCTTGCAAAGGCTTGCAATATTGCTACTAAGGTAGGGAAGACGCAATCTATCGCTGAGGTCTTTTGGACACCTCCTTTGACCTCATGGTGTAAGGTAAATGTTGACGGATGTAGTCTTGGTAATCCTAGTTTAGGTTTAGTAGGGTGTGTGATCTAGATTAGTAGTGGTAGAGTCTTGTTGACTTTTGCGGAATATATTGGAGTGACCACAAATTACAAGGCTGAGATGCATGCGGCTTTGAGGGGATTGCAAGAGACTACAAAGATGGGTTTCTTGCACATATGGCTGGAATCTGATTCTAGCACATTGGTGTACAGCTTGCAAGCGAAGATAATTCCATGGTATCTCCTGCAAAAATGGAATTCTCTGTCTGCTAATCTCTCTCAGTGCATAGTTAGGTACACACAGTTAGAAAGAGGCCAAAATTATAGGAGACTGTTACAGCCCATTTCGAGAATCGGACGTGATATCCATATCAACCCGCAAGATGACTCGAATCCACCGAGCGACCAACAACCACAACGATCTACTATACAAATCCCATAGTATACACAAGCAATATCCATAATAACCAATGAATAAAACAGAGTAATAATAGCAGAAACAATTCTAAATGATAGATGCTATCTGAATAATACCATATCATAAGTTAGGGTAGATAGTTATTCTTACATCACCATGGGTTTCCACAAAATACTACATATCTCATATATAGATAGCCAAAATGAAAAGAGTAAATCTATTCCACTGTATTTAGATAGAATTACATTCTCTATCTACAAAATAAATCACAAGGGAAGAGGGGAGAAGAGTATGGGGAGGGCTGCATCGAGCGTAGACACAATTGCTGTAGGTGTAGCCCTTGCCATGCTCCTTTATGAGATCCTCACCCATGGATGCATCGCTCACCAGCTGAGACTCCATAAAATCCACCACAGAGAGATCTACATCAGAAACCAAAAACAAGTATCGATACGAGGGGTGAGCTCCCATCCCAACTCAATAAGGAATCAGGTATCACATGCCATGCATCCAATGTGTATGATGAGTTCTAATGCTAGGTCTTGGTATGGTTCTATAGGTGAAGTCCATGTGTCTACTATAGCTTTTGACCCTGTCTACGGTTTGACGGCTTTCACACTTCATGCACCAGGTTAGGGTAGAAGCAAGATACCCAAGTTTCTTTTACCAAATTGCTTTTATAAGCAGATCCCCCCCCTTGGATTTTTGGTCCAAGGTGTGCCACCTCCCTTAGGCTAGAACCTGGGTGATGTAACCTCCTAATGATTATCATGTGAATACAACATGGAATATAATGGGGCTGCACTCCAACAGAGACCCTCGGCCCTCATCTACCATGAACCACTATGTCCCCGCTAAGGTGCTAGCAATAGGTTTGGGCTTGTGTACCCATGCATCACCTTCCGTTGATATCCGCATGTCACACAAACCCAAGACTCATATACCAATGCGTTACCCTTTACTAGTACTTGCATGTTACACGAGTCACATACAACACTATCAACACATATATTAATCAAAAATACATAGTTGTTATAATGCAATGCATGCTCAGTTATCACAACTATTGGATGACAAGTTATAAACACACTACAGACATAAATTATATGTTCTAATTCTACAGACCCAACCCCTCACCTGTAGCCACTACTAATGCTACTGAACCTAGAAGCCGGTAGAAAGCTTCGTCCAATACCTACGTTGGTTTACCTATTAAATTTACAAAGGCTTTATTTAGTTAGTTGATTAGCTTTTAACTAGCATGGACATGTCCTAAATGTCCATACATGGGTCCTAAGATAAGCCACGACCCCAAAGGTTGGTCTCCAAAGGATTTAACTAAGTACTGGTCATCTGGACCTAAGGCGGAGGATGATTCTGATGGATGTACATCCGAAATTATCCGCCGACTGACACTTAGCATTTTCAGCCAAAAGTAAGCTGGAGGATCAAGATGGGTAATCATCCCTCTGGCTTATCCTCTGGTTTTATAAAACCCATCTCAGGAAACCCTTTGAAAGTGAAGCGGAGGCTATGCCGGATGGTACATGTAAGACCCACACTCCACTAACTCGGTCTAATCTGATTAGTGTGTCGTAACAGGTCTTCCCATCATAATCGGATTGGACAAACCAACAAGATGACGGAAGCACAAAGCCAGGAATAAAAAACTGACAACTCAAAGCTTGTCCAGTCCGGTCTGCGTATTAGGCAACCGGACACTCGACCGGTCAAACTTAAAACTGACTCCGAGAATAGGAAGGTTTCCTAGTTTGGTTGGAAGATTCTCCTAAATGGGAAGAGCACTCCAATTAGGAGATTGTCCTCTATATAAGGGATGTTTCTCTACCTATTCCCACTCTTTTATTAAGTCATAAACCTTAGAATTGAAAGAGAGAGAGTTGAGAAGAAGGCATGGAGAAGAAAAAAACTCTGGAGATGGGAGAAGGAAAAGAACTCACCCTCAGTTTCCAACAATCTTCGTCGAGAGATCAACAGTAAGTTCCTAACCTCTGTAACTAGGATAGTATAAGTGTAAGGTTGGACTCACAACCGTCTAAGGCAATGATCTAATTTCACCACTATATGAAACGTATAACGAAGACCATTAGGGTTGTGTAGATCTAGGGTTATAGTAGAACTCCTAACCCTAATATGTTCTTGACCTTAGAATAGTATAGGATGAACCCCAAATGAGAGCCGAAGAATCGACTCTGAAGGAAGCCAGACTGGAATATAGCCTGAAGGATGCCCTGCAGGTTATCTGGTCTGTTGTCTGGAAGCACCTAGTGTGGGACCGAACAAGTTACCGCATACTCTCAAGAAGCATCTCAGGGTTATTCAGTTTGATGTCTGGTCGCACAATATGCAGTGCTGGACAGTCGACTGTATAATGTCTGAAAGGCTTAAATTGCTAGTCTGGACAATCAGTCTGAATACTAGAATTTTGTCAGAATTAAACCCTAACTTAATCCTAATAATTTTATAGGACTTATATACAAGCCAAGCTATTTTTCAAGGTCTTGAAGGGATTCAACAATACTCAATTGGTGAGGTACAAGACCCCAAACTAATTAATTAATAATAAGCTACCCTGAATGTGTATTAATTTGATTGTCGGTGCATATAACATGTCATCCAATATCTGTTACATATATTATTTATGCATATTTATTTATTTTGTATGATGATGATTATGAAGATAAGCATGTATTTGTGTGTGGTTGGTGTATTGAGTAGAGAGAGGTTGGAGCCTCAAACTATTCACCACATTGATATCATTGTATCTCTGTTACCTTAGAATGCTAAGTATGTCACAGGGAATCAGGGGGAGTGCTTGAGGTATTGACCATAGCCTTACTAATGGACTCTAGCTCTATCTCTGTTTCGTATTGAAGGATGCTGGGGTAAGGCCTTAGATACACTTTTGATGACATCTAGGATTTGTTAGTGACAAACTTAGTTTGCAAGCCCTCATCAGTAGGGGCATATGTATTGGTAGGGTATAGTATCAGGGGGGTGCGGATGGTTTGGTTGTAGCTTGCCATTGGGTTCTAGCTCTATCTCTATTTTGTAATGAGTGTTGTGGAGCAACGACGGTTTTGGTTAGAGCCTGACCGTTAGGTGTGCTCACACTCTCGTGTATGGAGATATGGTTGTAGCCTATCCTTACCATAACACATTGTAAACTTAAACCAGACCAAATGATTAAATGCCACATCATGCATATTGCTTACTGCATGTTTTGTTTTTCATTCAGCTAAGTATTGAGCTTACCCATGATATCATTTTCTTTTTAGTTGATAATGCATGTATTACTATGGAAGACTGCGTCAACACGCCGTCATATGGACACATGGCAGCCATGGATGTGCAGTCAGTGGAGAACGAGTATAACTCATCATGCGAGTACCACTACTGTTTATCTTTAGTTTGACTTCCGTAGCTAAGATAATAAACTTGTAATGAATATTTATTTATGTTTTGGTCAACATTTGAATAACTGGTTATTTATTATTTATTACAGTAAATGCTCAGTTTAGTATTTAATAAAGACTTCCACTGATATTTATTCATTTTGAATTACTGGTTATATGAATGGTTTGAATTGTTGGCGTGGTCTTACGAAATCCTAGTTTGAGCTGTTGGTTCATTGACGGTTCAATTACACTTTTAGTTCGGCCAGAATTGGGGTGTGATAGTACATCTATCTGCATGCCCTTTGGTTTAACACTTGTTATAATAGGGAACTTTTTGGAAGCAAGGCACAGGCTATGTCAGTTGGTGTACCTCCTGCTCTGCCTCTGGTTCAACATCAATTGTTCACAAGTTAGATTCAAGTAGTGATTTTTTGGCTCGGAATGGTCCTTGGTGATGGCAATGCCAAAGGTGGGGGTTTTACGTTCTTTTAGGGCTTGTATTTTCATTTTCTTTTTATTAATGAATTTCTTCTAGTTTCTAGCAAAAATAGAAATGGTCTAATTTGAAGGATTACCATTTAATGATGGGTCCTCTTTAAAAATCGATAATCAAGGCTGTTACAGAGAGCTTAATGATTGTTGCTTTACTAGAACTCAACGACCTGATGGGCGGTACTTACCCAAAAAAAAAAAAAATGGCCCGATAGTCGTCATACTTGGAGTTGGGATTATGGTCAAAATTAGACAACATTATACTTCATCAAGTAGCTAAGAAATTTTTTTTTCCTTCAAACATAACCCATTGTATTAAAGGCACGAACAGGATAGTGGTGAACTCTCAAAATCTCCTAGTATAACTTATTCATACATATATAAATACTAAAAATCAACAACAACTAGCAAAACCCAAGATATACGGCTCAAGGTAGGTGGGTGAAGTTTCAAGTGTAAGACCCGCACTCTGAAAACCCGGTCTAACCTTGGTTTTGTGTCGTGACAGGTCTTCCGATCATCACCGGGCCAGACGGGGCAAGCGGATAACAAACAGGTACAAAATCGGACCGAAGTCGACCAATTATACTTGATTTTAGGTATACCGGTCGATGGTACCGGTCTTGGTACCGGTCGACCGGTATGGCCTGCACAGCTATGTGCGGGAATTTGGAAATTGGTCTCTGCGGGTCCCGCTTTCCTGATTTCGAATCCTAGAAGTTTCCTAATCCTAGTAGGGTTACTAAACCCTATTTTCAGCCTATAAATACACCCTTAACCCTCCTCAAATCCTTTCCATTGTCTCTCGCAAACCCTAGAGAAGAGAAAGAGCTTGGAAAGGAGAAGGAGCTAGGAAGAAGAAGGAGGTGCCGCCATTACCGTTTGACGAAGCTCACGCTATGCCTGTCAATGGTAAGTGCTTGAATCCATCTTCTTACCCTATGTTTGTTGTGTGGGTGGATCAATACCATGCAAAGTAGGTATTGATCTAAAACCCTAAATTGGCCAATAAACCCTAAGTTGCCGTCAAACCTTAGATTCGAGTTTCGAGATGATATTCATCGAAACGAGACTTGAATGAGTTGGGGATAACTCTAACTCAAAGCCTAGACTTAGAATGGATAGGAGAAACCCTGAAAATCCATGGAGGATGATCGACGGTAGTCGAAGAACCCATGTATGGTCTTCCGGGGACATACCGGTCGACTATACCGGTGGCACATAGTGCGACCGGTATGTTGCGACCGCTACCTCTCGGGAGGTTATCTATGGGGGACCGGCTGACCATACCGGTCGCCAGTCTTTCCCATAGAGCTGCGACCGGTATATGCCACCGGTCAGCTCTGTGAGGGTATTTGTAACCCTGTTGGTTTCCGACCAACGTGAAACCCTAAACAATATATTCTAATGAAACCCTAATAATATTGTAGGACTTTGTGACATATCGTTTGGATCTTGCGACGTGGAGCAAGTTATCGAACGAGCGTCAGGTAAGGGAATCTGACCTAAACCTAATAATTAATGGACAGTAAATTGTTGTTAATCATTGAATATCTATGATGTGATGTTTGTGCATATTCACATGTCATCCTTTACTTTCAGTTATTATTATTGTTCATGCATTCATAGGATGTGATTGTTAGGCATGTGATTGTTTTCGTTGGTGTGTGGAGTGGGGCATGGGCCTGGGATCGCTCTTCACACTGGCACCTTTTTGTAGTATTCTGTCTTAACATGCTTGGTACGGGTGGGGTATCGGGGAAGGTCGTGGTACGGTGGTCTCCGATATTGATGTTGTCCCGGCCATTGTTATGTGGTACTGAGGATTCCGAGTCGACGCTGGCTTGTCCATGATGCTTTAGCTCTATCTCTATGCCGTAGGGAGTTATGTTGGGATAGGATCTACCTGCGTAGTGTTTCTATCCTAGTGGGTTAGTTACGGATAGGGTATCAGGGGGAGGTGAGGTATTGTGGTCTCCGGCCCGGCCTGCACGCTCTAGCTCTACCTCTATGCCGTAGACGGTTGTCTTTGGGATAGAGCATACATTGTTGACATATATGATTGGTTAGTTGCGAGCCCGGTTTGCGAGCCCCGGGGGGGAGGGGGGCTTAGGTACTTGGTATGGGTAGAGTATCGGGGAGGTGCGGGTATACCTTAGCTCTATCTCTATTCCATGATGGGTGCATGTGGGTTGGTGGTAGTGTGATCTCTTGTGCGATGCCACACACTCGTGTATAGAGGTGCGGGGGCCACCAAACCTTTCTATAGCACATTGCAAACTTAAAACCGGACCACAAAGATAAAATGATTGTTACTCATGCATAATATTGTGAAACTGTCTGATTGTCTTACTGAGCTGTGTTGTGAGCTCACCATTTGTACGTACATTGTTTTTAGATGTTGATGCAGGTTACACTGTGGATGATTACGTGAACGCTCCGGTGTATGGGGGTGTAGCTGCTCTGGATGTACAAGCAGGGGAGGACGAGCATGATGCTTCATGCGAGTGCCCTTTTTACGTGTACCTGTGATGGATTTTTATTTAATTGTTTCAGTTATTTTTGCTTGGTATTAAGAGATGTAAAAGATTATTATTTTATGTGTTTGAATTTGAATAATGGGATATTTATTTAAATTATCAATAGATACTCAGTTCATTCTATTTAAAGTCTTCCGTTGTATATTTATATTCTGATTATGGTTATGTGTAATGGTTTGTATGGGTGGACACGGCCTATTCGAGATCCTGGTGTGAACCGTTGGTTCAATGACGGTTCACTCACACCATTCTGGTTGGATCAGAATTGGGGTGTGAAAACTTGGTATCAGAGCTCTCGGGCTCTGTTCCAACAAACCATGTGGCACTTAACTGAGTAGTTGAACTGAGTTAGGAAAAAATTAAAAATCTTAATACAAACGCACCTTAAGCATTGTTTGATATCTGAGATGGACTAAAAAAGAGAATAATATACTATGTTAAATATGAAACTTAATATGTGCACATACACTAGTTAGGAAAAACCATGAAAATTTTCATTAATTAAGAAAATTGTAGCAAATGATATTGTGCTACAAGGTACAGTCCACAAACCGGACAGTTATCCTGTATTATAAACAGTCATAAGTGAAAGAAATAAAGGGGATAATCATGGGGTAGGGGGCCTAGGAGGTATGGGGTCCGCTATGTCATAATCTCGCTCGTAAGCGACCCTAAGCCAATGCACCTGGTCCTGAGTCACCGTAGGCTGCGAGCTAGACGTCCCAACTCCTGACCCATCTCTCGCTAAGACTCTAGGATGACCCTCTGGGTGTCCCTGATCTCAGTAAACATACTCAACACCGGGTCTGGGGAAGGATGAGACAGCCCAGTTATAGAGGAAGAACAGGTTGAACAAGACCATGTTAGAGAGCCAAGTCTTGAAGTGGAAGAGGAACAGGTCCCAGAAGTGCCGACAAATTTACCTGGCCCACCTCACAGGAATTCTGAGACCATTGTTACAAACTTGGTCTATCAGATGCAGGCTCAACAGAAGGAATTTCTGAGCGAGGTATTGAAGATGCTCAGGCCAACAGGTTCTGTTCCCATTGGAAATACGCCCGAGACAGGAGGAATTAATACTACCCAACCGATGCAGAGTAGCCCAAGGTTGAGGGGCCAAGCACAGAACATACCACCACCGCATCGGTTTTCGTCGCCTTCTCCGTACCCGAGAGCTTATCCGTATCCACCACCATGGTACGGGGCAGACACACAGGGACAACATGATCTGAGCAGGTCAGTGGACAGATTCTTGAAGTTGAAACCTTCATCGTTCACGGGCAGGACAGGGAAACCATTGTGGCCAGCACAGTGGGTTGCTGAAATGGAAAAGAACTTCCGACTGATGACTTGTACTGAGGAGGAAAAGGTTCTGTTTGCCACTCATATGCTGAGAGAAGACGCAAATGCTTGGTGGAATTCTACACGGGCATATCTGGAGAATAAGTATACACTAGTTGATTGGGAAGTGTTTAAAGCGGCTTTCTTCAACAAATATTTCCCAAAGAGCTTCAAAGATCAAATGGAGAGAGAGTTTCTCAATCTGCAGCAGGCTCAGTCGACCGTAGATGCCTATCAACAGAGGTACGAAGAGCTATTTTTCTTCGCACCGGCCAGTATGCAAGAGGAGGAGACCAAGACACGTAGGTTTACCATGGGACTACGTGGAAGCATCAGAGAGCACCTTTTGGGTCTGGACAAGAAAACCTACAACGAGGCTGTACAGGTGGCGAGGGTGATAGAGTCCAGTCAGAGGGACAGCTTCTTCGCTCAGAACAGGGGAGTGAAGAGATCCGCTGGTGAGAGCTCGGGTGGCGGTAATACTAGACCATTCCGCCCATACAAGGCACAGACCGCTACAGCACCTGCGAGAAATAACCTGGCACCACCTGTGCCACAGTTCGCTAGACCCAACCCAAATATCAAATGTTATAACTGTCAGCAGCTGGGACATGTTGCAAGGAACTGCACTCTACCTAAGAAGCAAGCTCCCCAGCAAGGAAGAGTTTATGCGGTCACCACTGAAGAAGCAGTCGCATCACCTGATGTGGTAACTGGTACGACTCTATCCCTTACTATTTGGTTTATTCTTTCAGTTGCGTGAGCATGTAGAACTAAGGGGCAATACATTCCAGGGATTGTAAATGTAGCTGGTTTACCCGCCAGAGTATTATTTGACTATGGGGCCACGCACTCCTTTGTTTCTGTTTCTTTTGGGAAGCGAATGGAGTTACCAATCAAGCAATTGAACCCAAGCTTGATAGTTCGCTCTCCACTAGGAGTCGAAGTGGCTTTGACCAAGTATTATGGACCATGTACTGTAAGTATTGAGGGCCGAGACTTAGAAGCAAGCCTAGTAATACTTGAGATGGCAGACTTTGATGTCATTTTGGGGATGGATTGGCTGGGCCATCATTCGGCCATCCTTTTATGTGGTGAAAGAAATCTTGTGCTTACTGACAAAGAGGGAAGGGAATATAGCTTCGCTGGGATTAAGCTATCTAGGAAGCGGAAGCTGATCCTCTCCGCCCTCAAAACTAAGAGATGTTTGGAGAAAGGGGGAGTGGGTTATCTCGTTTCTGTAGTCGATCTCACGGTAGAGTCACTCAAGATGGAAGATATAGATGTGGTTCGGGAGTTTCCAGATGTATTTCCAGAAGATCTCCCAGGTTTACCACCAGACAGGGCTACATAATTTGTGATAGACCTTATGCCAGGTTCGGCGCCGGTGTCTAAAGCACCATACAGGATGGCCCCGACCAAATTAAAGGAGTTGAAGACCCAATTACAAGAATTGCTGGATAAGGGCTTCATACGACCTAGTATATCGCCTTGGGGAGCACCTGTATTATTCGTCAAGAAGAAAGATGGAAGTGTACGACTATGTATTGACTAACGTGAGTTGAACAAGTTGACGATCAAGAATCGGTATCCTTTGCCTAGGATCGATGATCTGTTCGATCAGCTGCAGGGGTGCAAAGGTTTTCTCGAAGATCGATCTCCGATCGGGTATCACCAATTGAAGATCAAGGCCGAGATATTCAAGACCGCTTCAAAACGAGGTATGGGCATTATGAGTTTCCGGTTATGTCTTTCGGGTTGACCAATGCTCCAGCTCGTTTATGGAACCCGATGAACCGAGTGTTCCATGATATGTTGGACACTTCGGTCATTGTATTCATCGATGACATATTGATTTACTCTAAGGACATGGAGACTCATACAGCGCATTTGAGGGCAGCCCTACAACGGCTGAGGGATGTGAGGCTTTATGCAAAATTCAAGAAGTGCGAGTTTTGGCTGAAGGAAGTGGCTTTCTTGGGCCATGTTGTAACTGGAGACGGTATCAAGGTTGATCCAAGTAAGATAGCTGCTATAGTAGGATGGGAAGCACCAAAATCTATTGCGGAGATTCCTAGTTTCCTTGGGTTGGCTGGTTATTATAGAAGATTCATGGAAGATTACTCCAGGATCGCGGTTCCACTCACCAGATTGACCAAGAAGGGAGAGAAATTCATATGGACAGATGAGTGCGAGAAGTGCTTTCAGACTTTGAAGTCAAGACTAGTCTCTGCACCTATCTTGACCATCCCAGAACCAAGCGTACCGTTTACTTTATATACGGATGCTTCAGGGTTGGGAGTTGGGTGTGTATTGATGCAAGGAGAACAGGTGATTGCTTACACATCAAGGCAGTTAAAAGAACATGAGAAAAACTATCCTACGCATGACTTGGAGCTGGCAGCGATTATTCACGCGATCAAAACTTGGAGACACTACTTGTACGGTGAGAAGTTTCAGATCAAGTCAGATCACAAGAGCTTAACTTATCTTTTCACTCAGAAGGATCTGAATATGAGACAGAGGAGATGGTTGGAATTGTTAAAAGATTATGATTGCGACATCCAGTACCATCCGGGTAAAGCAAATGTGGTGGCTGACGCCTTAAGCAGAAAGTAGGCATCAAAACCTGAGGCAGGACCGAGTACAAATGCTGCATTGTGTGCGGCAGCCTCTAGTTCAATGGAAATTGATGAAGAACATATTATCGAAACTGTAGAAGATCTAGTCGAGCAAGGCTTGATTCATAAGTTCACTATGATGTTCGCCGTATTGAAGATCTCATCGGGTCTAATTGATGAAGTCAAGGTAGCAATCCTACAGGATCCATATCTCAAGACAGTACAGGAAGACTTAGAGAAAGGTACGTGCAATCCTGACTTTACCTTGGAATCAGACAAAGTACTCAAGTATCGCGAACGGATATGTATACCTGAGAGCGAAGACTGCGATATCAGAGGTCGAGTTATGACTGAAGCTCATTACACTCCATATTCGGTACATCCCGGAAGTACCAAGATGTACCATGATCTAAGAAGACTATATTGGTGGAGGGGTATGAAAGCAGATATAGCTCGTTTCGTGTTCCAATGTCTGAATTGTCAACAAGTTAAAGCGGAAAGGCAAAGACCCGCAGGGTTACTACAGCCGTTACCAGAACCTGCATGGAAGTGGGATTGTATCACCATGGATTTCGTCACTGGCCTACCATTGACACCAAGGTCAGTGGATGCAGTTTGGGTTATAGTAGATCGACTCACCAAGACAGCTCGATTTATTGCGGTCAGACCTCAGTATACCATGGAGAAACTGGCCAAATTATATGTTGATAATATAGTCAGACTTCATGGCGTTCCAGAGAGTATAGTATCTGACAGAGATCCCCGTTTTACATCAAAGTTCTGGGAAGGAATACAGAAAGCTATGGGAACCAAGTTGAAGTTCAGTACAGCTTTTCATCCTCAGACGGACGGACAATCAGAGCGAACTATTCAAATTTTGGAAGATATGCTCCGAGCTTGTGCATTAGATTTCAAAGGAGCTTGGGATGAGAAGCTATCACTTTTCGAGTTCGCTTACAACAATAGTTATCAGGCTACAATTCAGATGGCCCCATATGAAGCACTCTATGGAAAGAAGTGTCGTACACCTCTGTTATGGAACGAAGTGGGGGAAAGAAGAATTGTAGGACCGGAGTTTGTTGAAGAAACTTGCCGAGTGATTGATCAAATCAAGGAGAGAGTGAAGACGGCTCAAGTCTGACAGAAGCACTATGCGGATAATTGACATCGAGATCTGGAGTTTACAGTGGGTGACAAAGTATTCTTGAAGGTGTCACCGGTGCGAGGTCTGAAACGGTTTGGTAAGAAGGGGAAGTTATGCCCCAGGTATGTGGGACCATATGAGATATTGAATCGACGTGGTAATGTAGCATATCAATTGGCTCTACCACCATCTATGTCTAGCGTTCATAATGTGTTCCATGTATCATTCTCGAAGAAGTATGTCGAGAGTCCATCGCATATCTTGATCGCTGATCCTCCAGACTTGACTGAAGACTTAACTTTCGAAGTGGTGCCTGTAATGCTCTCGAGTCGAAAAGTTCAGCAACTTCGAACCAAGGATATCCACTATGTGAAGGTGCATTGGAGAAGCCAAAATGTGGAGGAAATTACTTGGGAAGAAGAGAGCGCGATGAGGAAGGAGTACCCTAACCTTTTTGACAATCAAGGTACGTTCAAATTTCGAGGCCGAAATTTCTTTTAAGGGTGGGGAAGTTGTAGTACCTACATGCAAATTTCGGGATGAAATTTCTTTTAAGGGTGGTGGAGTTGTAAGACCCGCACTCTGAAAACCCGGTCTAACCTTGGTTTTGTGTCGTGACAGGTCTTCCGATCATCACCGGGCCAGACGGGGCAAGCGGATAACAAACAGGTACAAAATCGGACCGAAGTCGACCAATTATACTTGATTTTAGGTATACCGGTCGATGGTACCGGTCTTGGTACCGGTCGACCGGTATGGTACCGGTCTTGGTACCGGTCGACCGGTATGGCCTGCGACTATGTGCGGGAATTTGGAAATTGGTCTCTGCGGGTCCCGCTTTCCCGATTTCGAATCCTAGAAGTTTCCTAATCCTAGTAGGGTTACTAAACCCTATTTTCAGCCTATAAATACACCCTTAACCCTCCTCAAATCCTTTCCATTGTCTCGCGAAACCCTAGAGAAGAGAAAGAGCTTGGAAAGGAGAAGGAGCTAGGAAGAAGAAGGAGGTGCCGCCATTACCGTTTGACGAAGCTCACACTACGCCTGTCAACGGTAAGTGCTTGAATCCATCTTCTTACCCTATGTTTGTTGTGTGGGTGGATCAATACCATGCAAAGTAGGTATTGATCTAAAACCCTAAATTGGCCAATAAACCCTAAGTTGCCGTCAAACCTTAGATTCGAGTTTCGAGATGATATTCATCGAAATGAGACTTGAATGAGTTGGGGATAACTCTAACTCAAAGCCTAGACTTAGAATGGATAGGAGAAACCCTGAAAATCCATGGAGGATGATCGACGGAAGTCGAAGAACCCATGTATGGTCTTCCGGGGACATACCGGTCGACTATACCGGTGGCACATAGTGCGACCGGTATGTTGCGACTGCTACCTCTCAGGAGGTTATCTGTGGGGGACCGGCTGACCATACCGGTCGCCGGTCTTTCCCACGCAGCTGCGACCGGTATATGCCACCGGTCGGCCTCGTGAGGGTATTTGTAACCCTGTTGGTTTCCGACCAACGTGAAACCCTAAACAATATATTCTAATGAAACCCTAATAATATTGTAGGACTTTGTGACATATCGTTTGGATTTTGCGACGTAGAGCAAGTTATCGAACGAGCGTCAGGTAAGGGAATCTGACCTAAACCTAATAATTAATGGACAGTAAATCATTGTTAATCATTGAATATCTATGATGTGATGTTTGTGCATATTCACATGTCATCCTTTACTTTCAGTTATTATTATTGTTCATGCATTCATAGGATGTGATTGTTAGGCATGTGATTGTTTTCGTTGGTGTGTGGAGTGGGGCATGGGCCAGGGATCGCTCTTCACACCGGCACCTTTTTGTAGTATTCCGTCTTAACATGCTTGGTACGGGTGGGGTATCAGGGGAAGGTCGTGGTACGGTGGTCTCCGATATTGATGTTGTCCCGGCCATTGTTATGTGGTACTGAGGATTCCGAGTCGACGTTGGCTTGTCCACGATGCTTTAGCTCTATCTCTATGCCATAGGGAGTTATGTTGGGATAGGGTCTACCTGTGTATTGTTTCTATCCTAGTGGGTTAGTTGCGGATAGGGTATCAGGGGGAGGTGAGGTATTGTGGTCTCCGGCCCGGCCCGCACGCTCTAGCTCTATCTCTATGCCGTGACGGCTGTGGCTGGGATAGAGCATCCATTGTTGACATATAGGATTGGTTAGTTGCGAGCCCGGTTTGTGAGCCCCGGACGGTAGGGGGCTTAGGTACCGGTATGGGTAGAGTATCGGGGAGGTGCGGGTATACCTTAGCTCTATCTCTATTCCATGATGGGTGCATGTGGGTTGGTGGTAGTGTGATCTATCGTGCGATGCCACACACTCGTGTATAGAGGTGCGGGGGCCACCAAACCTTTCTATAGCACATTGCAAACTTAAAACCAGACCACAGCATAAAATGATTGTTACTCATGCATAATATTGTGAAACTGTCTGATTGTCTTACTGAGCTGTATTGTGAGCTCACCCTTTGTACGTACATTGTTTTTAGATGTTGATGCAAGTTACACTGTGGATGATTACGTGAACGCTCCGGCGTATGGGGGTGTAGCTGCTCTGGATGTACAAGCAGGGGAGGACGAGCATGATGCTTCATGCGAGTGCCCTTTCTGCGTGTACCTGTGATGGATTTTTATTTAATTGTTTCAGTTATTTTTGCTTGGTATTAAGAGATGTAAAAGATTATTATTTTATGTGTTTGAATTTGAATAATGGGATATTTATTTAAATTATCAATAGATACTCAGTTCATTCTATTTACAGTCTTCCGCTGTATATTTATATTCTAATTGTGGTTGTGTAATGGTTTGTATGGGTGGACACGGCCTATTCGAGATCCTGGTGTGAACTGTTGGTTCAATGACGGTTCACTCACACCATTCTGGTTGGATCAGAATTGGGGTGTGACATCAAGGCTAATGGATTTTTAAGTGAAGTTGAAGATTTTGGAAAATTAAGCTAGAAACAAAGCACCAGCAATGTTACACCCCAATTATGGACTGACCAATAGTGTGATGAACCATCATGAAAACCAACGGTTCAAACCAGGATCTCGTATAGGCTATGCCAACTATGTTAAACCAAAATACATTCCACAGTAATAATCAGAGATATTTGAGTAAATAGTGGAAGTCTTATCAATAATAAACTGAGGTCTTCATGATAAATAATTAAATGATCCAGTTATCTTCAATTAACCAAAACATAATTAATACATATTACAAGTATCAAAATACGAAAGTTAAACACTAAGCGTAACCACGGTAGAAACATGCGCTTGACGAGTCTTGCTCGTCTTCTACAGCTTGGACATCCATAGCCGCCACATGTCTATAGGTTGGCGTATCCATGTAGTCTTCAACAGTAACACCTGCAACAACGAGGGTCAGCTCTCTAACTTGATCTCAATGAGAAAACAAAACAACGCAACAAACATATGCATGCATTCAATTCGTATCTTTGGTCTGATTTTTAAGTTTGCAATGTGCTATAGAATTGTTTGGAGGCCCCCACACCTCTATACATGAGTGTGTGAATCCGCTCAATAGATTAAACACCATTGCCGTCCCACATGAATCCACCATGGAATAGAGATAGAGCTAAAGTGTCCGGATTACATACCGCTAATACTTCCCCTGATGCCCTACCCATACCAACACGTAAGCCCCTATTGGCAAGGGCTTGCAAACTAGGCTCGCAACTAACCAATCCTAATGTTATCTAGTGTATCCAAGGCCTCACCCTAGCATCCCTTAATATGTCCATAGAGATAGAGCTAAGGCCCCCCGATAGAGTCTAAGACTACACGGTCCGAGACCACCTCCCTTGATGCCCTAAGACATAATAGTTCTGCTAAGGTAATGGCATACGATGATATCAGTGGGCAAAACTTAAGTAATGATAGAGCTAGAGTTTGGTGACCAGGATGAATCACAATGTCACGTCCTCCCCCTGATGCTCCACTCGCATCCAATACACTAACCACACACACACAATGACATGCCTATTCCTAGCATCATCATCATCATCATGTTATAAATAGACAAAAGTAAATATGCATGGGCAGTAATAACAGTAATATTGGATGACATGTGAGATGCACATTACAAGTACACAAGCATAGAATCAATCATGGAATTGGACTCAATAAAAGTAAATAGTTTATTATTAGCCAATTAGTTTAGGTTTTGTTCGCTCACGTGCTAGAAATGTTCATTCTTCTCGAAGCTTCTTAACTCACTCTTAAACCTCTTAGAAACCTAAGAAATTTGTAAGTTCTATGTTAGGGTTCAAGCTCATCAATTTACAGTACTCAATGGTCCATACTAGAATCAAACAGACCTCCAGAAGTTGAGTGACCGTAGGTGTGACTGCACCTGTGGTCTCAGTTTCTGCGACCACAGGGTATGGGGTCGATACGTGTGGTTGCATATCATGTGACCACACACATGCGACCACATCCTCTCTGGAAACTTCCCGAGGGTGTGTGGTCGGACATATGTGCCTCATGTGGTCGATCAAACTGCGACCATACGAGTTTTTGGTCGACTTTTACTCTCAGCCACATCCTTTAATAATTTGATTCCATGGCTAACATTATGATCCTTCCTATGATTGTTCTATGACTTAAAATTCATACTTTTACATAATCCTTTACCTTAATCCGTTCTTCATGGATCTCCTTAGAGTTTTGTTCATGGTCTTAGGATTGAGATCTTACTTTGACTCAATATCTCCTTTATAATCTATTCTAGGCATTCAATTTATGTAGGGAATAATTCTATACCTTAAACTTACTGGAGAATCAGAGCTTTCTCTGTAATTCCTTCTCCTAGTTTTCCTCTTCCATTCTCCTTCTCTTTCCACTCCTCTCTTTCTCTCTCTTTCATTTTGGGTTCTAAAAGAGTGAAAGAGACTAAGGGACATCCTTTATGTAGAGGAAAACATCCATATAAAGTCCCACTTTGATTAAGAAAGAACCCCCCTCAGATTAGGAAAGTTTCCTAATTATGGAGTTGATTATACCATCGTGTGGTCGCACGTGGGGTTGTATGATCTGTCGACCACGCGTCTTAAAACTGTGACCACACATCTCAGATTCGAGTGGTTTCAATATTCTAAGGTGTGGTCGACTACACCTGTTTAGGTATGCAATCATACGTCTCAATTAGATGATTTTTTATTCGAATTACATACCTAGCCTTGTGGTTTCTTCACGCACTTGGCCCGCTTGGTCCAACCATGATAGGAAGTCCTAATACAAGGTGATAAAACCGGATTAGTAAGGTATGGGTCTTACAATTCCCCCCCTCTTATATAAATTTCATTCTCGAAATTTATACATACACATCTTACAACTCCCCCATCCTTAAAATAAATTTCATCCTCAAAATTTGAATGTACTTTGGAGTTGAATGGGTGAAAATACTGCTTCCGCATTGCATCTTCTTCTTCCCATGTATTCTCCTTCCCGTCTTGGCTTCGCCAAGATACCTACACATAATAACGATCCCAGCTCCGGAGATGTTGTACCTTCTAACTAATAAATTTGGCTGGCACCACTTCAAAAGTTAAGTATTCTCCCATCTCCAGTGGATCCTCCATCAATACATGTGATGGGTCTCTAACATACTCCTTTGGTAAGGACATGTGAAATATGTCATGCATACTAGACATGGACATAGGTAACGCTAGTTGATATGTAACTTTTTCACGTCTCTCTAACATTTTATAAGGTCCAAAACATATATAAGACACAACTTTTCCTTCTTGCTGATTTAAACCACATAAGTGACATCATCAAGAATACTTTGTCACTTATGGTGAACTCGAGGGCTTGGCATCTCTTCCGAAAACTTTGAGCTATCATGGCCCTTTTTCTTTGATCTTGTCTGCCACTCGACAAGTTTCTTCAACAGATTCAAGTCTTACAAATCCTCATTCTCTGACTTTATTCCAAAATAGAGGAGTTTGACATTTCTACCATACCATGCTTCATAGGTGAAGTCTATATGGTAGCTTGCTAGTAAAATTAATTAATGGAAACTTCTCAACTCAAGCTGCTTAGAAAATAATTTCACAGGCTCAGAGAATATCTCCTAGGATCTGTATAGTTCGCTCCGATTGTCTGTCGATTTGAGGGTGAAATGTAGTACTAAACTTCAACTTTGTTCTCATTTCTTTCTATAGTCCCTCCCAAAACTTTGAGGTAAAGCGTGAGCCTCTATCTGACACTATGCCCTCAGGCATAAAATTTAATCTGGCAATACTATCCACATATAGCTTAGCTAGTCGCTCCTAAGCATACCAAGGTCATATAACAATGAAACGAGCTGTCTTTATAAGGCAATCAACAATCATCCAAACTGAATCAACCAACCTGGGAGTCAGTGGTAAAACGGTGACATAATCCATTGTAATGTAGTCTCATTTTTAGGCTGGTTCCAGTAGTGGTTGTAGTAAGTCTGCTGGTCTTAGTCTTTCAGCCTTTACTTGCTGATAATTCAGACATTGAAACATGTACTAAGCCACATCTGTTATCATTCCTCTTTACCAGTATAATCTCTTCAGGTCATGATACATATTGATATGTTTTTGTACCACCGAGATGTATCAAATACAGTGTGGAATGAGCTTCTAGCATTATTTTGTATCTAAGATCCGAGTTTTTTACTTTCAGGTACGCATAATCATCCTCTGTATCTCAGGATCTTCTCCTCATCCAAAGTAAGTCAGGTTAGGTTTTCCTTTCTCTAAATCTTCTTGCATCATTCTTAGATACGGATCTATACAATTACTGGTTTTACTTGGTCCATCAAATCAGAGACGGTCTTTAATGCTGTTAACGCAAGTGATGAATTATTGCTCCATAAATCATCCATAAGTTCTCGCTCAATTAGATCATCACAAGTTTCTATTATATGTTGCTCTTCTTCTAAATCTGAACTGTTGCTGTGAAACATAAGGCATCATTTGTACTAGGTCCTCCTTCTGGCTTCATTGTTCATCTTTTTTCTCAAAGCCTTAGCTACCACCTTAGCCTTGCCTAGATGACACTGAATATCACCGTCTTAATCCTTCAGGTGTTCCAACCATCTCCTTAGCCTCATGTCCAACTCTTTCTAGGTGAGGAGATAAATAAAACTCTTGTAATCTAATTTACTCTGAAATTCTTCTCTATATAGATAAAGTCTCCAAGTCGTGATTGCATGAATCACCGTTGCTAACTCCAAGTCATGAGTAAGGTAACTCTCCTGATGCTCCTTTAGTTATCTTGAAGCATATGCAATCGCTTATTTACCTTACATCAACCTGCATCCTAGACCCAATCCAAAGCATCAGTATATAGGGTAAAAGGTTTCCCCTGGTGCCGAAACGATCAAGATGGGAGCTGATATCACCCTTGCTCTTAGAGTCTGGAAACATTCTTCACACTTGTCAGTCTAAATAAACTTCTCTCCTTTCTTGATTAGCTTGATAAGAGGTATTTCAATCTTAGAGTGGTCCTCCATGAATCATTTGTAATAACTGGCTAAACCCAAGGAACTTCTAATCTCTGTAATGTTCTTAGGCACTTCTCACCAGACGATTGCTTCTATCTTAATAGGGTCCACCTTTATTCCTTCTGATGATACTATGTGACCCAAGAAGATCACTTAGTTTAACCAAATCTCACACTTCATGAACTTGGCATAAGACTTCTCCATTCTCAGCCATTGTAAGGCTGCTCTAAGGTCTGTTACAAGACTTTCTTCATCTTTGGAATAAACCAATATATAGTCTATGAAAACTATGACCGACATGTCCAACATGTCATGAAACACCCGATTCATCAGCTCCATAAAATATGTGGGTGCATTACTCAAACCAAAAGACATGATCAGGAACTCATAATGTCCGTACTTGGTTCTGAAAGTCGTCTTTGAAATATTGCTGTCCAAATTCTTTAGTTAATGATATCTTGACCAAAGGTCAATCTTAAAAAATTCTTTTGCTCCTAGTAGCTGATTAACAAGTCATCGATCTGAGGTAGTAGATATCGATTCTTGATTGTGAGCTTGTTTAGTTCTTGGTAGTCTATACATAATCTGACACTACCGTCCTTCTTCTTAACAAATAACACTGGCACTCCCCAAGGGGATATGCTTGGTCGAATAAAATCCTTGTCCAATAATTCTTATAGTTGTACCTTTAGTTCCTTCAATTCAGTATGAGCCATTCTATAGGGTGCCTTAGATACTGGTGCAGCTTTGGGTATAAGGTCTATAACAAACTTTATCGCTCGATCAGGTGGTAAATCAGGTAATTCCTCAGAAAATACATCTGAAAGTTTTTATATCACATCAATACCTTTCATCCGTGGTACTTATTTGGTAACATCTACTTCAGATATCATATATCCAACTCCTTTCTTTTCAAAGCATCTCTTGGCTTTTAGTGCAGAGAGGATGAGGTTTTGCTTCCTCAGCAATATGCTTTCAATAAAACCAAATTATGTGCCATCTTTGTTCTTAAATGACAACCTCTTCTATGCACATAATCACTTGTAGAGTGTTGAGACAACCAGTCTATTCTCAAGATGACGTCAAAGTCTGCCATCTCAAGTCGAATTAGGTTGCATCCAAATTTCCTCCATCCATACGATTCGGACATTGTTTATAACACTCTCTTAATACAACATCTAATCCAAAAGGGCTTAAACTAGTAAAATCTAGTTTAAAGGTCTTAATTGTACGCCTAACCCCTTTTTAACTCTTAGTTTTTCAAAGACTCTCACCAATAATCTCATATTGCACTCACTAGCTTACATCTCTTTTATCATTGCTGTTCTACCCTGATCTCTCTTTTGTATATCCCAAAAAGTATCTTTTGATTATTTACTCATTACATATCCAATATGTCTGTCTGTAAGCATTAGGGTATATGCTTATATTCTTATTAATTTTGCCAAACTCTCTTGGTCTTCACCTAATCATCTCATTTAACCTTGGGAATAACTCAATAGTAATTGTACTAATGTGAATACTATCAATGCCATGATTTTTGACTTTATCCTTATATCCACTCTTAGATATGCTTTTAGAAACTTTTGTCTCGTCAAAAATTTATACCGATATAGCCATTTTCAACTCTTGTTGAAGCGCTATCTACTATTTACTCTACTCTTGGTAGTTCTCACTTCTTACTCATGCGCTCTTTTACAGATCATGACTCAATATGTCCAACAATCTCAAAGTAGATTATCTATTACTTCATCTGAGGTTCCTTGGCTATAGAGATTTATCTGAATCCAATCATCTTCCATAATTTTCCTTATTAATCAAGCCTCTTATCAACGGGGGTCAGAAAATGTAAGAATCAGAATGTTTATCCAAAAGCAATTTATTTCCTTCTTTCAAATTCAGTATGATGACGAACACTTGTTTTATCTAGTGAACTTGGGTTTAAAGGATCAGGAGTAAATCTATGATCATTGAATCAAATACAAAATGAATTGGACCCTTGGTTATTGGTTGCAAGGTGGTCCGAATACATGGAAATAGAGGTTCTACAGCTCTTAACCTCATGGTTATAGGTTCTATCGAGTATATAATGCCATTGGTCAAGGCACTATAAGAGTAAATTTGGAGAAAGTTTTGGTACATCAATAAATCAGGTATAAAATAAAAAAGATGTAACATTTAGAATGATTAAACCCTTAACTGATCATTCAGTTCATTTCTCTATTCTTGTTGTCTATCATGAGAGTAGTTTAGATTGGTATAATCAGGATTAATTCTAAGGAAACAATATCTATAACTCCAATTGACAGGTTGAATCGAGAAGGTATCTTATCAAGGCATTTCAATTTAAAATCAGGTATGTGCATCCTCTATAATCATAAGGGTAAGTCAATGATGCACTGCATCCTATATAAACCTATCTAGTTATATGGCCACAATAGATTTGATCCCTTAATAAAAACAGCTAAGTTTTATCTTCAGAAAACATTTCTCAATCCTTGTCGGATCATTCTGCCATGATGCAACTATCCCACACATCGATGGCTAATATAGGTAACCACCTTGATACACTGCTTGTTGTGCACCAAGCTTCTGTACTGGGGTATGCATTATTGGGACCTACTGTATGGTAGACACTGTGTTATGGTCAACGGGTGCTGGAGGTACAGTGTTGCTACCAATAGGTATTGTACTTGGTCTAACCCAGAGGTATTGGTGTAGCATTGGCAACTTGGGTAGCGATTCCCATGGTAACTTGCATAGTCGGTATCATTTGTTGTTGCTTTTGCATTTTACCGGTTCCAGTTCATTACAACCGTGGCCAAGGCACTTGGTAGTCCAGGTAGATTGGCTGGAGTGGCCTGGTTGTTCACCCCCTTTGATTTGCTCCAGTCTGATTATCATTATTTGATATTTTCTTATATGGGTTCTCATTACCCGTTCTCTACCTTGATAGTGGTGGGGTCGGGTTACAACCTCTTCTTAATGCTTAGCGGGCTATGGATCAATGTATGGTGGATCCTACTTTGAGTCTCCACATCACCCAGGAGTATAGGTTTATCTTTTTTTATAGTTACTCTTATTTTTTGGTATATGACCATGGTTCTCCTATCTCTGTTGGATTTGATCTGAGATCTTTCCCTTTACCTCTGTAGGGATTTAGGTGTCATTAGCCATTTTCCTTCTTCCTCTGTCATACATCGAGTTCTACATCTTGTGAGTGCCAATTCAGTATTCTAATTTTTCCACTTTACAGATGCTCATTTATTGCAACTGTACTATATCCTTTGTATACTCAGACAACTATCTGTCTAGTAGACCGTATCATATGTTATTTGTTTATTATGGTACATTTAGATTTTTTTTTCTTCTGTCATATATACATATGGTTCCACCTTTTATATGTACATTATCGTCTTATTTAAGTTCTGTCTCAACCAACATAGGTGTTTATGGTGTGCTTGTATTAAGGCTTTTAAGTTTATCCTAACTCAGTTCATAGACACAATTGTAAATGTATTCGGGTTTGATTGACAAAACCTTAGTGCTCTGATACCAGTTGTCACATCTCAATTCTAGACTAACCAATGGTGTGATGAACCGTCATGAAAACCAACGGTTCAAACCAGGAACTCGTATAGGCTATGCCAACCATGTTAAACCAAAATACATTCCGTAGTAATAATCAGAGATATTTGAGTAAATAGTGGAAGTCTTATCAATAATGAACTGAGGTCTACATGATAAATAATTAAATGATCCAGTTATCTCCAATTAGCCAAAATATAATTAATACATATTACAAGTATCAAAATACAAAAGTTAAACACTAAGCGTAACCACGGTGGAAACACTCGCTTGATGAGTCTTGCTCGTCCTCCACAGCTTGCACATCCATAACTGCTACATGTCCATATGTTGGCGTATCCATGTAGTCTTCAACAGTAACACCTGCAATAATAGAAACTAAAAAGAATTATGCACGCGAGGGTCAGCTCTCTAACTTGAGCTCAGTGAGAAAACAAAACAATACAAGAAACATATGCATGCATTCAATTCATATCTTTGGTCTGATTTTTAAGTTTACAATATGCTATAGAAAGGTTTGGAGGCCCCCACACCTCTATACACGAGTGCGAATCTACCCAATGGATCAAACACCATTGTCATCCCACATGCGCCTATCATGGAATAGAGATAGAGCTAAACTGTCTAGATCACACACCGCCAACATTTCCCCTGATGCCCTACCCATACCAATACGTAAGCCCCTATTGGAGAGGGTTTGCAAACTGCGCTCGCAACTAACCAATCCTAATGTCATCCAGTGTATCAAAGACCTCACCCCAACATCCCTTAATACGTCCATAAAGATAGAGCTAAGGCGCCCCCCGACAGAGTCGAAGACTACACGGTCTAAGACCACCTCCCCTGATGCCCTATGACGTAATAGTTCTACTAAGGTAACGGCATACGACGATGTTAGTAGGCAAAACTTGAGTAGAGATAGAGCTAGAGTCTGGTGACCAGGATGAACCACAATGTTACGTCCTCCCCCTAATGCTGCACTCACATCCAACACATTAACCACACACACACAATCACATGCCTATTCCTAGGATCATCATCATCATGTTATAAATAGACAAAAATAAATATGCATGGGCAGTAGTAACAGTAATATTGGATGACATGTGAGATGTACATTACAAGCATACAAGCATTTAATCAATCATGGCATTAGACTCAATAAAAGTAAACAGTTTATTATTAGCCAGTTAGTTTAGGTTTTGCTCCCTCACCTGCTTGAAATGTTCAATCTTCCCCAAGCTTCTTAACTCACTCTTAAACCTCTTGTAAACCTAAGAAATTTGTAAGTTCTAAGTTAGGGTTCAAGCTCATCAATTTACAGTAGTCAATGGTCCATACTAGAATCAAACATACCTCCAGAAGCTGAGTGGTCGCAGGTGTGACTGCACCTATGATCTCAATTTCTGCGATCACAGGGTGTGGGGTCGATATGTGTGGTCGCATATCATACAACCACACATATGCGACCACACCCTCCCTGGAAACTTCCCGAAGGCGTGTGGTCAGAAATATGTGCCTCGTATGGTTGATCAAACTGCGACCACATGAGTTTTTGGTCGACTTTTACTCTCAGCCACATCCTTTCATAACTTGATTCCATGGCTAACATTACGATCCTTCATATAATTGTTTTATGGCTTAAAATTCACACTTTTACATAGTCCTTCACCTTAATCCATTCTTCATGGATCTCCTTAGAGTTTTGTTCATGGTCTTAGGATTGAGATCTTACTTTGACTCAATATCTCCTTCATAATCTATTCTAGGCATTCAATTTATGTAGGGAATGATTCCATACCTTAAACTTACTAGATAATCAGAGCTTTCTCTGTAATTCCTTCTACTAGTCTTCCTCTTCAATTCTCCTTCGCTTCTCACTCCTCTTTTTTTTGTCTCTTTCAGTTTGGGTTCTAAAAGAGTGAAAGAGACTAAGGGACGTCCTTTATATAGAGAAAAACATCCATATAAAGTCCCACTTTGATTAGGAAAGAAACCCCCTTAGATTGGAAAAGTTTTCTAATTACGGAGTCGGTTATACCATCGTGTGGTCGCACATGAGGTCGCAGGATCCGTCGACTACACAACTCAAAACTACAACCACACGTCTCAGATTCTAGTGGTCTCAATATTTTCCAGTGTGGTCGACCACACCTGTTTAGGTATGCCACCACATGTCTCAATGTGAGGACAAAGATGGAAATCTTTTGAAGTCGCGACCTAGATTAAGGTCTAGGACCTTAGAAATGTGAAATCTCACCCCAAGGTAAGACTTCGATTGACTCATGATCCTTACATTTGATTTCTGGTCCATCAGAGATTGGGTAAGCGTCAGGTTATGGTTATGGGAAGGGGTTAGGCACCCAAACCGCCCGATCAAAATCGGTCTCCTATACCTTTCCAATGATAGAGTCTATTTGTTAAACCAAACCAAACCAAGGGGTTTGATATCATTGAACCGAATATGTATCCATCAGATTGCCTACGTATTACGGATTTATTCCAAAAATCAGGTTCACCATCGTAGTTCAGGTGTGATTAAGGCTGTGATTTATGCTTGAGCATGATTAAGTTTATTGTTCAAGTTAAAATTTATGCTTGAAAGGCTGAGAAAACCCTATGGGTTAGGATTTGGATAGTCCATGTGGACTGATAGATAGTCCTAGTGGATCTAAGGATAACCCTATTTGGGTTGAAATATGGATAACCCATTCTTGGTTGGAATGTGGATAACCCTATGTGGGTTGAAATGTGGATAAATATCCTAGTGGATCTATGGATAGTTCAAGTGGACTAAGATGTGGATCCGAATTTGGGATTCTCCCAAATGGCCTACGTATCCTACGGTTTGACCTAGGAATCAGAATCCGCGTAGTTCGGAATCTGATAACCTGTTCTAGGTTAATGAATGAGAACCTATTCTAGGTTTTGGGTTTAGAACCTATTCTAGGTTTAGTGTTTAGAACCTATTTTAGGTTTAGGGTTTGCCGAGGGATAAAATCGTCCTAAATTACCCTTTTCATCCTGAATTCTAATTTTGGAAGGTTTGGCAAAGTATTTTTCTTTCTTTATTAAGGTTTTTATTATTCCCATTAAGCCCTTCCCAAGAATGTGGGTGCCTAAATGCACGTCCCCACGCCTAGATTGTCTTTTAGAAGTGTGCAGATATGGCAATTTGACTAGGGTGTTGCATAAATTAAATTATTACCAAAATTAAATTATTCATGTAAATATGACATATAATACATTTATGACAAGAAATACACATATAGCAAGATTATGAAAATTTCCCTAATATGGCATGCACTGCAAATAAGGCAAGAGCCTATATGGTAAGATCTATTATGCTAATTCTAAGCATGGCAAGACCTAATATGGCAATGAACATTTAGACATGGCAATGAGCATCCAAATATGGCAGTAAGCATTTAATCATGGCACTGTGATTATTCCAATTATGGCAGTGTGATCATTCCAATTATAGCAGTGGTAGTGATCCAAACATAGCAGTATGCATCCTAACATGGCAATAAACATCCAAATATTCATGATAAAAAATCCAACGGTATAAATCACTATTGATGGTAATCTAACCGCTCAAATTTATTTCAATCACTCTAAAAGATAATCTAATGGTCCAAATCACTCAAGATGGTAATCCAACTGTTCAGATTCATTTAAATCAGTTTTTATGTCATCCAATGGTTCAGATCACTTAAATCAAACATCCAATCATTTTGCTTTATTTAAATCAATCACAAAGATGGTCCAGCGATTTAGATTCATTTAAAATGATAATCTAACCGTTTAGATTTATTTAAACTCACTCATAATGGACATCTAGCAATTTAGATCCTGAATCACCATTCCATGGTCCATATTTGATCACTAAAGATTCCACATCAATGATCAATAAAAATTCCAGACTGATGGTCCATATTAAAAATTATAGATCAATGGTACCATTTATCACATCAAAATTTCAGCCATAGTCGAATCACCTCATTAAAAACTCAGATCATGGCATGTTTAATCCACATGAAATTCTCAAAATGGATGGTAATGTTTCATTCACATAAAAATTCTTAAAATTGATGGCATGTTTGATCCACATGAAATTCTCAAAATTGATGGCATATTTGATTCACATAAGATTCTCAACATTGATGGTCATACTTATCATTCATTACACTTATAATCTAAAAAAAATTATCAATGAATGGCTTTGATTTAATGAGACATTTCAGGACTGTGATGGGAGGTGCTAGCTTCACTGAATCAAATGTATTTATGTTACAATGGTTATGAGAGATGGAGAGCGGGAATGGATCAATAGAGGCATGCAATGATGATGAGTATAGTCATGGCTCACGGGAAGCCTGACCAAGTGGAGATCCAGGTGTTACAGTTGTAGGAAAAAAATAAAAGAGTAAGATAGAGGAGGAGCTTACCTTAGTTGCAGGAGTTTCCCTCCTTGCTTCTTCTTTCTCTATCTTTCTATCCTCTTCCTCTAAATCGCCTCTTTCTCTCTGATTTTTTATCTCTTTCCTCGATATATCCTCTCTCGTTTCAGCCCTCTCTTTCTCTCTTTTTTTCTGATTTTTCCCACCGCCCTCTCTCTCTTTCGATCCTCTTTTTTTGTTTTTTCCTTTCTCTCCTCCCATTCTTTTCGGTCTCCCTCTCTCCTTTTTTTTATTATTTTTCTTCTTCTTCTCCTTTCTTGGATTTTTTTTCTTTTTTTTTCTCACCTCTTGGACGTCCCTTCCTCCTCTTGGATTCCTTTTTTCTTATGGATTATATGCCCTAACCCTAATTCCTCCTCTCTTTCAATCTCCCCTCTCTTTTCTTTCCTTTTACTCAAAACCGAGATCTTTTGGATTTTTTTTTCTTTTTTTTCACTCTTCTTGGACGTCCCTTCCTCCCTTTGGATTCCTTTCTTTTTTTCCCTTTTGGATTATATGCCCTAACAAAATCTTTTGAATCCAAAAGATTTTTTGTCCTCTTTTCTTTCCTTTTCTTAAACAACATCTTTTGGATTCTCCCTTTCTGGGATTTATTTTTCTTTTCTCCCCCTCTTGGACGTCTCTTCCCTTCCCCTCTTTCGATTATTTTTTTTCCCTTTTGGATTATATGCCCTATCAAAATCTTTTGAATCCAAAATATTTTTTTTTCTCTTTTGTTTCCTTTTCTCAAAATAAAATCTTTTGAATTCTCCCTTTTCTATTTCTTTTTTTTCTCTCTCCACCTTGGACATCTCTTCCCTTCCCCTCTTTGGATTCTTTTTTTTCCCTTTTGGATTATATGCCCTAACAAAATCTTTTGAATCCAAAAGATTTTTTTTCCTCTTTTCTTTCCTTTTCTCAAAACAAAATCTTTTGGATTCTCCCTAAATTTCCCTCTCTCTCACGTTTCCTCTCTCTTTGGATTCTTTGTTTTCTATATATATATATATATATATATAATTATATAATATCAATATATTAATATATATAATATAATATACATATAAGATATATGTATATATTATATGATATATTAGAATATATTATATAAAAAAGAAATACATGCATATAAACCACTATGAATTGGTCCGGATTGACTGGGTTGGGCCAAAACTACCTTGGGTTGAGCTGAGTTGACTGGATTGACTGAAATTAACTGGGTTTTCACTCTCTGTCATTTCATGGGCCATTTCCACTGTCATTCTGCACATAATTTTTTGATAGCCTTTATTCTACATTTTTTTACGTTCACTTTGTAGAACACTAAAAATGAAGAATATTGGAGCTTGAATCATCTCTTTTGGAAATAAAATGACCTACTTATGAATTTCTGAAGTTTAAGCAGGTCCATTATCGATAATTTGGCTGACCCTTTTGCATGGGATCCTTCGGGGACATCTACCAAAAATCCTTTACGTCCACTTTGTAGAGTACTAAAATGGAATATAATGAAACTGAAATCACCTGATTTGGATATGGAGTGACCAAAATATGAATTTTCAAAGATTAAATGACCATTTCCATATGTAATTTTGCATGGGACCCTCCGGAGACTTCTACCCAAGATTTTCCACGTCCACTTTGTAGGATATCACAAGTGAAGAATGACGGCTTTGGAATCATCTGAATCCGACGTAGAACGGAAAAGATATGAAGCTTTGAAGTTCTAACGATAACTTTGCATGCAAGCTTGCATGGGATCCACTGGTGACTTCTACCAAAAATCCTTTACGTCCACTTTGAAGAGGACTAAAAATAAGGAATAATGGTACTTAAACCATATGATTAAGATGTCGGATGATCAAGATACGATGATTTGAAATTCAAACAATCCAACTTACGATAATTTGCATGAAAGCCCCTGGGATTATTTATGATAATTTTAGAAACGTCCCCTATACGTATCATCTGACTAAAATGACCATATCTTCTTCATTTGATATCAGAATTGGGCAATTCTAGTATCATTTCGAAGATAATTCCATGACCTATGCAACCATGCAGATTACAGCCTGTGACCTCATTGTGGGGCCCACTGAAAACTACCTCGAGGTCATAGCCAAAACCCATATTTTTACTTATCTTTCTTCCTTTGCTGTCCACACACTAGTAAGACATTGTTCAGTTGGAAATGGTAAAAATGGGGTGCTTATAGATGCCCCTCTTTAGTCGAGATTGTTACCAATTGAAGGCTGAAGATAAAAGAACCACTTTTTTGGGATATAAGTGAGATTGCTTAATGGGCTGCACTTAGGGATATTTGTCCTAAACTGCCTACGTATTCTAAGGGTGTCCTAGAAATCAAGCCCAGAACGTAGTTCGACTGGCAAGAAGGTTTGCTCTTCTTGGAAAATTGATGACTGTTCTTCTTGTATGAAGCTAGGCTGTGAATATAAGGCTCATTTGTAGGCTGAAAACCTCTTCTTACTGAGGTGACTCATGATGCAAGGTATGTGCGGGCTTGGACCCAGCTTGATCCATTTGTAGGCTGATAAACCTCTTCTTGTATGAAGCTAGGCTGTGAATACAAGGCTCATTTGTAGGCTGGGAACCTCTTCTTGCTGAGGTGGAACTCATGATGCAAGGTAAGTACGGGCTTGGACCCAGCTTGATCCATTTATAGGCTGATAAACCTCTTCTTGTACGAAGCTAGGCTGTGAGTACAAGACTCATTTGTAGGCTAGGAACCTCTTCTTGCTGAGGTGGAACTCATGATGCAAGGTATGTGCGGGCTTGGACCCCGCTTGATCCATTTGTAGGCTGATAAACCGCTTCTTGTATGGAGCTAGGCTGTGAATACAAGGCTCATTTCTAGGCTGGGAACCTCTTCCTGCTGAGGTGAAACTCAATGCAAGGTATGTGCAGGCTTGGACCCGACTTCATCCATTTGTAGGCTGATAAACCTCTTCTTGTATGAAGCTAGGCTGTAAATACAAGGCTGATTGCATGAGCTTGGGCTCGGCTTTGATTTGTCTGGATGGAAGACTTGATGTCTTTTCATTGATTGAATTGAGGCTCTTTTGATTGAGATTCTGAGATTATTTTTCTGAATAAGCTAGGGCTCTGCATTTGATTCACTTATAGGCTGAGATTGACTTGATCTTTGAATGAGCTAGGGCTTTGCATTCACTTATAGGCTGAGATTGACTTGATCTTTGAATGAGCTAGGGCTCTACATTTGATTCACTAATAATTTGAGATTAATTTGATCTTTGGATGAGCTAGGGCTCTGCATTTGATTCACTAATAATCTGAGATTGATTTGGTCTTTGGAAGAGATAGGGCTCTACATTTGATTCACTTAGACTAAGATTGACTTGATCTTTGGATGAGCTAGGGCTCTACATTTGATTCACTTATAGACTGAGATTGATTTGAACTTTGGATGAGCTAGGGCTCTGCATATGATTTACTTAGACCTGAGATTGATTTGAACTTTGGATGAGCTAGGGCTCTACATTCGATTCATTTCTAGACTGAGATTGATTTGAACTTTGGATGAATTAGGGCTCTACATTTGATTCTGAAATGAGTAAGAACTCAGAAGGTCACTTTTAGGGTGAGGAATTTGCTATTGATTCTGAAATGAGTAAGAACTTAGAAGGTCACTTATAGGGTGAGGAATTTGCTATTGATTCTAAAATGAACAAGAACTCAGAAGGTCACTTATAGGGTGATACTGAATGACTCATCTTGGCAGTTCCTACCAGCTTTGGACCTTCGGGATTGAAAATAGGAATATCCTTCTTGGAAGCTCTATGGCTATGAACCTTTAGGATTCTTGAAAGTGACCCATATAGGAAGGCTTTGTTGACTTTGAACCTTTAGGGTTGAAATCTGACCCATCTTGGAAGTCTCTTGACTTTGAACCTATAGAGTGCTAGACATATTTGAAATGATGGTGAATTCCTTGGCAGTTTTCTAAGTTTTTTTGCTCCTGCTTTATTGGTGAAGTTACAAAACATGACATCAATGGAAAAGGTGTCATGGACTTCGCTGGCATGATACCTAGATTTGAAATTTATCATTTATGACCTGGTACTGAAAGTTTGACTCAATTTCAGCATGGTAGGGATGACTTGGTTACTCCCTTTGAAGGGTTCCATGTAATTTGAAGGTGATGATTTTCTTCAGCCAACATTGGTGTTGTTGGATTTTGGATTGAAAGAAACTCTAGCGAGGATTTTGGACAAGAATGAGGGGAGCTTGACAGTTTCTAACCAAAGTGATTTTATTGATTGACCTTGGTGTTAGACTGTCGAGGGGCATCTGATCAACTAAGTTCTTTGACTGTGCATTATGGTAGACCAAATTGGTAGAATAGCCAAGTGGCGATGAAATGTGACATGGGTTTGGCCCTTGATTTAGGCTCATGAAAAGCTCAGGGCCTTGCAACATTGTTGTGTCAATTTTGAAAGATGAATGAACCATGGCCCCAAAGTAGGCATGAGGCGCAAAGGATTCGAAGTGTTCCTTTAGAGAATTTGGTGACCAAATCATAACAGGTGATCGACCACATTTGATTTTCTTCATCAACAGGATTGGGAGAACTGAGAAATTGGCAAAAAACCAACTTGGACGGACCTACTTCCATTGACTAGGAAAATCAGTGACTTCAGACTAGACAATGGATCCTAGATGTAACGCTCATGATCAAGTTCAATTCCTCTACATAGGGTGTATCTGCCCCAGTGTCTACACGTTGTGACAGACCGCTACTGTAGTGTGCTAGGGCAAGATAGAAGGAAATAGGCAATCTAACAGAGTTAGAACTAGGTTGAATCTGTATTGCATCCAGAATTTGACCATGCTTCCAAGGTCAAGGGAAAATTGATAGATTGATTGCAGAAAGTAACTTCTTTGATAAACCCTTCTTGAATTTTGAAAAATGAAGGAACTGATGATTTGAATGAATTTGGCTATATCCGTAACCAGGCCATGAGAATTTGCTCTCTCCCTAACATGACAAAAGGATTTGAAGATAGAATTCTGTTGAAATGCAATGCTATGGAACCCAACAGATGATGGTTTGTTCAACTCCTCCGAGTATGATTCACTGGAGAGAAAAAGAGAGGTTCCTTATGAAGGGTAGACTGGGTATGACACTTGTCTACATGAACCACTGGATTTTTCTATGAAGGGCCAATGAGGGCAATGCTTTTAGGGTTGCATCAGGTCGCCTATCCCCACTGAGGTATTATGGGTTGCCCATTGAGGTTTCTCAGGTTGCCTTTCCCTGCTGAGGTTTCTTTTCTTCCCTTTAATTTTTTTATTTTTTCTTCTTGCAAACCCCATCTTGGGTTGAATAAAGAGTCCTGATATGGTGAGGATATTTCCAAAATTACGGTCCTATCCAATGGTCTGAAACCCTTAGGGAAATCCGAACGGCATGACTTTCATGACAAATGGATAGCCTTGCCCCACTGTTTAAGTTGACACCTACACGTATTGATAGACGGGTAGCTATTTGATTCATCACTAAAAGAGACCTTAGGGAAATGCAGTCCCACACCAAAATTAAATGGTTCCGAATTATGTTTTCCTTTCTTGGAGATGTTCAGATAGAACACGTGTTTCAACAAGCTATATCGAGATGCCGAATCAGTCGCGATCATATCTGGACCTAAAACCTTTAAGTTTGTTGACAAGTATTGATGTTGAAGGTCCAAGAGGACTGCTGTGAAACTGTCCACATGGGTCTACCATTGGGAGAGTGTTTGGTTGTTTATGTAGAATGGGTTTATCTTACCGAAAAGATCCCATTTTATTGGCTTGAGAAATAAAGGGCTTATAGGAACCTTGGGAAGCCGTCGGATGTAATGAACGACAGATGAGAGTTCCAGCCAGATTCATGAATTTGTACATAAGATGATGACATGATCATGATATACAATTCCATAAAAATTGATAATCAAAAGAAAGACTTGTGATAGAGACTCCTTGAAAGGTCGTTAGATTGATAGACGAGAGAGAGAGTCTAATGCCGATGAGAAATCTTTCTCTGATGATGAAGAAGTGATAAGATCGTTTCCTGTAAAGGCGGGATGTAATTGGCCAAAATCAAAAGTCCGGTCCAACATGCTGTGAGTCTCGACGAACGATCGCACTTGCTTTTAGGCTTTAGTTGGAACTACCATCTTCTTGAAGTGAGAGGAAAAATTGGCTTCCTATCGAGTTCCAATGCCATTCAACATCTTGCTATTTTCTTTTCTTCTCTTTTTTTTTTCTTTTTTCTTTTTTCTTTTTTTTTTGGATGTGAAGGCCACATAATGCAGTGCTTCGCTTGATCGCAAAATTGAATCCTGACTTTCAATATTGGATTTGAATCTTCTTCTTCCAAATATTTCCAATCAGATAAAGCATCTTTGCCCCAGTTAGTACTCTGATCTTCTGTAAATTTTATGAGCATTTATGACTGCTCATCTAGATCTGATTTTATCTGAATGGTGAATCTGTATGCTGTCCTCTGGAAGTTAATCATCACCTTCTATCTGATGTGACTGCCTCCCATTATTGATGTAGGTATAACATAGGCTTGAATTTTTTTTTGGGTATTCCAATGACCTCATTCTTTGATTTTGGGATTGACCATTCATGATGTATCTCTTGCTTGCAGATGATGTATTTTGTAAGAACTTTGAAATTTCTATCCTTTTGGTGGCACATCTGTCATCCACTTATTTGTATTGATTGGCTGACCTGTTGATATGCTTTCCTTGGAATCCTTTCACAGGTAGAACAAATGACATCTTCTCCAATACATGTTTCTTGAGACTACTCTTGTGTCTCCCGATTGATCATTTAAAGCTTTCCTAGACGGGTTGGACCTTTCTTTCTCAAGAGGCCGGGTGGTGTAGAAGTTCAGGAGATGGCTCATCATTTCAATCATCTGTAGAGTCAGAATTGACTGCGCACGTAGAATAGGAGGATGTATGAAACTGGAAGGAAATGTATGGAAGAGACAAAGCATAGAGATTGAAATCCCAAATGGGGTGATTTTCTTTTACTTGCAGGACAGTTTAGACTAGACTTGTCAACAAGCATATTGATCTTGGACCTAGACATGGATGACCTATCAAATACCGATAATAGAAAGTTGAAACAACTAGTTCGTCTAAGCGGCTCCAGTTGGGCATAACGCCTTCGACGACCACCTTCAGTCGTTATGGGAATAAATCTTCCTTCAGACCTCTAACAGCAGGACTCATCATGCCCTTCTATCAATAGGTGCAAGATGCCTACCTTTCAGGGTTCCATATAATTCTTACCTTTTTTTTTTCTTTTTCTTTTTTTTTTCAGTTTGGGATCCATTCATAACCAAACTATTGCTTTTTAAGCTCAAGGTTATTCTGGTTCATGCCCCAGTTTGGGGTTTAATGAATTCATCAATGGACCACTTCTAGTTGAGTTCAAAATCATTCTAGCTTATGCCCCAGCTTGGGGAGCAAGGGGTATCGCCATTGCACTACACCATTTTGAGTCCAAGATTAGACTAGTTTATGCCTTGACTTGGGGGGTTCAATGGATTTCTTCATTAGACCACTCTCAATTTGGGTCTAAGGTCAATTTGGTCCATGCCCCAGTTTAGGGCATAATGGCTTTCCTCATTAGGCCGCATTCAATTTAGGTCCAAGGTCAATCTGGTTCATGCCCCAGTTTATGGGTTAAGGGTTTCATCATTGGACCATTCCCTAGCTGTGATTCTGGTTCCTATCCTAGCTTGGGGCATATCGGATCTCATCTTTGGTCAACCCTACTACTCGGGAAAATTCCATTCCCTCTCTTTGAACAATGAGAAATATGAAGATTCTAGCATTTCCTTGGCCAATGGGGCAGAAATGCCCGAGATGGGAAACACTATCATAGCTGAAGGTTCATGATTTCTTGATGACTCCAGAATCTGAATTGATCTTTACTGATAAGCAATGAGGAATGCTTCTCATTCACCATTCCTGATGGCTATCCTAACTTGTAGCACTTGGCTATGATAGACATGGATCGGGCTCTAATTGATAGAGCCAGAGATTGATTTTGAATCGGTCTCCGATTGATAGAGACAAGATTGACTTTGAATTGATCTCTGATTGATAGAGATCAAGATTGACTTTGAATTAGTCTCTGATTGATAGAGATCAAGATTGACTTTGAATTGGTCTCTGATTGATAGAGATCAAGATTGACTTTGAATTGGTCTCTGATTGATAGAGATCAAGATTGATTTTGAATTGGTCTCTGATTGATAGAGATCAAGATTGACTTTGAATTGGTCTCTGATTGATAGAGATCAAGATTGACTTTGAATTGGTCTCTGATTGATAGAGATCAAGATTGATAGAGATCAATATTGACTTTGAATTGATCTCTGATTGATAGAGATCAAGATTGATTTTGAATTGGTCTCTGATTGATAGAGATCAATATTGACTTTGAATTGATCTCTGATTGATAGAGATCAAGATTGACAGTCATGGACTGGGCTCTAATTGCAAGAGGTAAGGATTGCTTGAGTTGGGCTCCGATTGATAGAGGCCAAGGAAGACAATCATGGATTGGACTCTAATTGATAGAGATGATGGATTGATTGAATTGAAATGACTGAAATTCTCTTCGATTCCTTCATGAAATGGAACATGGACCAGAGGTAATGGTTAAACAGGCCTAGAGGCTAACTCATGCACACATTGAGTTCATATAAATGGAACATTCCTTAGTTCTAACATGAATTGGAACCTGAACTAGAGTTGACAGTTGGGCAAGCTTAGGGGCTAATTAAATTCAAATGAATGGAACTCATCTTAGTTCCATCATAAATCAGAACATGAACCACAGTTGATGGTTGGACAGACCTAGTGGCTAATTGAATTCAGATGAATGGAACTTTTCCTAGTTTCAACATGAATTAGAACCTGGACCAAAGTTGATGGTTGGATAAGCCTAGTGGCTAATTGAATTTAGATGAATGGAACTCTTCAAAGTTCCGACATGAATCAGAACCCTAACCAAAGTTGATGGTTGGCTAATGGATCTCTTCTTAGTTCCAACATGAATCAAAACCCTAACCAAAGTTGATGGTCGGATAAGCCTAGTGGCTAAATGAATTTAGATGAATGGAACTTTTCCTAGTTCCGACATAAATCTGAACCCTAACCAAAGTTGATGGTTGGATAAGCCTAGTGGCTTATTGAATTCAGATGAATGGAACTTTTCCTAGTTCCGACATGAATCAGAACCCTAACCAAAGTTGATGGTTGGATAAACCTAGTGACTAATTAAATTCAGATGAATGGAACTTTTCCTAGTTCCGACATGAATCAGAACCCTAACCAAAGTTGATGGTTGGATAAGCCGAGTGGCTATTTAAATTCAGATGAATGAAACTTTTCCTAGTTCCGACATGAACCGGAACCTAAACAGGAGGTGAAGGGTGAAAAAGCCTAGGGGCCGAATGTCTCCTTGACTTTAACATGATCTGGGAGGTGATGATTGAACCTACCTAGGGGTTCAACCTTTCTTCAGTTCTGAGATGAACCAGAAATGGTGGTTGAATCTAAGACTAAATATTTCTTGATTTTGAGATGAACTGGATGTGATTGAATCTGCCTAGGGGCTGAATCTTTCCTTAATTCTGGATGAATCGAGAACTATGATTAGATTTTCCTAGGGGCTAAGTCTTTCCTTAATTCAAAGATGAATTGGGAACTATGATTGGATTTGCCTAGGGGCTGAATCTTTCCTTAATTCAGAGATGAATCGAGAACGGTGATTGGATTTTCCTAGGGACTGAATCTTTCCTTAATTCTGAGGTGAATCGAGAACTATGATTGGATTTGCCTAGGGGCTGAATCTTTCCTTAATTCTGAGGTACATAGAGAACTATGATTGGATTTGCCTAGGGGCTGAATCTTTCCTTCTTTCTTACAAAATTTGATGTTCAATCAAGATCTAGATTCATGACTTCCATTGATTCATTTAGAATGATAATATGGATGGATCTCAAGGTGGGAGATCAAGACAATTTCTTAGTTGTAGGGGCCTCTCACCCTAAAAGGGTGGATATGGTTGCAGATTGATTTCTTTTCCAAAGGCATTGTAACCCAATGGAGAAATATCAAGATTCTAGACATCTAGAGGAGTAGAAGAAGTCACATGCACAATCAAAGATGACTTAACCAAACAAAATTAGCTCCCTCATAAGGGCGATTGGGTAAACATTATCTGAGTCAATTTAATTGAATTTGATTAAGCCATGTGTTTAGTCTTGGGACCTCATGATTCCAAAATGAATAATCAGTGGTACCAAGGTCTGGCCAATTGGATTACCGAATTCGATGAAATTGAAATGGATATATTAATCCGTTGTCCTTATTAGGGATGGTTAGCAAAAGCGGTTTATAGATGAACAAACTAGTAAATTTCTTCTTGACCATGGTATCTAAGTCTTGATAGGGATTTTCTGCTCATTTTTTGAAATCGACGTGTTAACAATGAGAGATTCGACACATCGAGCTTACTAAATGGAGGGAGTATAGTGACCGTCTACTATGATGTAGAACAGGTGTATACATACCTCATACTCTCAATGGGTGAGAGTTCAAGATGCTCATCGTGTAGATTCTAATATGTTGACCAATCGTGTATTAAAACGGGTAGACCTTCGACGTCTCGAACATGGATGTCATGGTTAAGCCAATTTTACTGGGCCGGTTCAGGGATGAACCAAAAAATAACAAACATTGGGCTACAATGTCGGTTAGGACAGAAAAGGCCACCTTGACAAGGATGGGGTAACCTATCACCGAATGCTCGATGAATAATGGGCCCCCAATCCCTTTATATACTATGTTGCAAGGATCCAAGCGACGTGGAGTAGCATAACGCATTCTCAGGCAAACCCAAGAAACGCTCGTTAGAGGCTGCTTGTCGGTCATGGTCTCACAAAGTACAGGCCAAGGCTGTATGTTTCGCCTAGCGGGCTGCCCCATATGCATGGGACCCGGTTCGGCTACTCGCACGAATGTGTGATAGAACCCATTCCCCCCAAAGCAATATTATACAAGCATAAATATAGTATCCTAAAATCTAGCATCCAATTCACTCAAGGAAAGTTTTCATTTAGGAGTTTGACATTTATATCCCCAGTGGAGTCACCACTGTGAGGACAAAGATGGAAATCTTTTGAAGTCGCCACCTAGATTAAGGTCTAGGACCTTAGAAATGTGAAATCTCACCCCAAGGTAAGACTTCGATTGACTCATGACCCTTACATTTGAAATCTGGTCCATCAGAGATTGGGTAAGCGTCAGGTTACGGTTATGGGAAGGGATTAGCACCCAAACTGCCCGATCAAAATCGGTCTCCTATACCTTTCCTATGCTAGACTCTATTTGTTAAACCAAACCAAACCAAGTGGTTTGATATAATTGAACCGAATCTGTATCCATCAGATTGCCTACGTATTATGGATTTATTCTGAAAATCAGGTTCACCATCGTAGTTCAGGTGTGATTAAAATTTATGGCTGTAATTTATGCTTGTGCATGATTAAGTTTATTGTTCAAGTTGAAATTTATGCTTGAAAGACTGAGAAAACCCTATGGATTAGGATTTGGATAGTCCATGTGGACAGATAGATAGTCCTAGTGGATCTAAGGATAACCCTATTTGGGTTAAAATATGGATAACCCATTCTGGGTTGGAATGTGGATAACCCTATGTGGGTTGAAATATGGATAAATATCCTAGTGGATCTATGGATAGTCCAAGTGGACTAAGATGTGGATCCGAATTTGGGATTCTCCCAAATGGCTTACGTATCCTAGGGTTTGACCTAGGAATCAGAATCTGCATAGTTTGGAATCTGATAACCGGTTCTAGGTTAATGATTGAGAACCTATTCTAGGTTTAGTGTTTAGAACCTATTATAGGTTTAGGGTTTAGAACCTATTCTAGGTTTAGGGTTTGTCGAGGGGCAAAATCATCCTAAATTACCCTTTTCATCCTGAATTCTAATTTTGGAAGGTTTGACAAAGCATTTTTCTTTCTTTATCAAGGTTTTTATTATTCTCATTATGCCCTTCCCAAGAATGTGGGTGCCTAAATGCACGTCCCTACGCCTAGATTGTCTTCTAGAAGTGTGCAGATATGATAGTTTGACTAGGGTGTTGCATAAATTAAATTATTGCCAAAATTGAATTATTCATGTAAATATGACATATAATACATTTATGGCAAGAAATACACATATAGCAAGATTGTGAAAATCTCCCTAATATGGCATGCACTACAAATAAGGCAATAGCCTATATGGTAAGATCTAATATGCTAATTCTAAGCATGACAAGACCTAATATGGCAATGAACATTTAGACATGGCAATGAGCATCCAAATATGGCAATAAGCATTTAATCATGGCACTGTGATTATTCCAATTATGGCAGTGTGATCATTCCAATTATAGCAGTGGTAGTGATCCAAACATAGCAGTATGCATCCTAACATGGCAATAAACATCCAAATATTCATGATGAAAAATCCAACGGTATAAATCACTATCGAAGGTAATCTAACCGTTCAAATTTACTTCAATCACTCCAAAAGATAATCTAACAGTCTAAATCACTCAAGATGGTAATCCAACCATTCAGATTCATTTAAATCAGTTTTTATGTCATCCAATGGTTCAGCTCACTTAAATCAAACATCCAATCATTCTGCTTTATTTAAATCAATTACAAAGATGGTCCAGCGGTTTAGATTCATTTAAAATGATAATCTAACCATTTAGATTTATTTAAACTCACTCATAATGGACATCTAGCAATTTAAATCCTGAATCACCATTCCATGGTCCATATTTGATCACTAAAGATTCCACATCAATGATTAATAAAAATTCCAGACTGATGGTCTATATTAAAATTATAGATCAATGGTACCATTTATCACATCAAAATTTCAGCCATAGTCAAATCACCTCATTAAAAACTCAGATCATGGCATGTTTAATCCACATGAAATTCTAAAAATGGATGGCAATGTTTCATTCACATAAAAATTCTCAAAATTGATGGTATGTTTGATCCACATGAAATTCTCAAAATTGATGGCATATTTGATTCACATAAGATTCTCAACATTGATGGTCATACTTATCATTCATCACACATATAATCTAAAAAAAAATTATCAATGAATGGCTTTGATTTAATGAGACATTTTAGGACTGTGATGGGAGGTGCTAGCTTCACTGGATCAAATGTATTATGTTACAGTGATTATGAGAGATGGAGAGCGGGAATGGATCAATAGAGGCATGCAATGATGATGAGAATAGTCATGGCTCACGGGAAGCCTGACCAAGTGGAGATCCAGGTGTTATAGTTGTAGAAAAAAAAAATAAAAGAGTAAGACAAAGGAGGAGCTTACCTTAGTTGCAGGAGTTTCCCTCCTTGCTTCTTCTTTCTCTATCTTTCTATCCTCTTCCTCTGAATTGCCTCTTTCTCTCTGATTTTTTATCTCTTTCCTCGATATATCCTCTCTCGTTTCAGCCCTCTCTTTCTCTCTTTTTTTTTCTGATTTTCCCACCGCCCTCTTTCTTTCGATCCTCTTTTTTTGTTTTTTCCTTTCTCTCCTCCCACTCTTTTCGGTCTCCCTCTCTCTTTTTTTTATATTATTTTTCTTCTCCTTCTCCTTTCTTGGATTTTTTTTCTTTTTTTTTTCTAACCTCTTGGACGTCCCTTCCTCCTCCTGGATTCCTTTTTTCTTATGGATTATATGCCCTAACCCTAAATCCTCCTCTCTTTCAGTCTCCTCTCTCTTTTCTTTCCTTTTTCTCAAAACCGAGATCTTTTGGATTTCTTTTTTTCTTTTTTTTCTTTCCTCTTGGACGTCCCTTCCTCCCTTTGGATTCCTTTCTTTTTTTCCCTTTTGGATTATATGCCCTAACAAAATCTTTTGAATCCAAAAGATTTTTTTTCCTCTTTTCTTTCCTTTTCTTAAAGAACATCTTTTGGATTCTCCATTTCTTGGATTTTTTTTTCTTTTCTCCCCCTCTTGGACATCTCTTCCCTTCCCCTCTTTCGATTATTTTTTTTTCCTTTTGGATTATATGCCCTAACAAAATCTTTTGAATCCAAAAGATTTTTTTTTCTCTTTTCTTTCCTTTTCTCAAAATAAAATCTTTTGGATTCTCCCTTTTCTATTTCTTTTTTTTTCTCTCTCCACCTTGGACTTCTTTTCCCTTCCCCTCTTTGGATTCTTTTTTTTTCCTTTTGGATTATATGCCCTAACAAAATCTTTTGAATCCAAAATATTTTTTTCCTCTTTTCTTTCCTTTTCTCAAAACAAAATCTTTTGGATTCTCCCTAAATTTCCCTCTCTCTCACGTTTCCTCTCTCTTTGGATTCTTTGTTTTCTATATATAAAACATATATATATATAATTATATAATATCAATATATTAATATATATAATATAATATACATATAAGATATATGTATATATTATATGATCTATTACAATATATTATATATAAAAGAAATACATGCATATAAGCCACCATGAATTGGTTTGGATTGACTGGGTTGGGCCAAAACTACCTTCGGTTGAGCTGAGTTGACTGGATTGACTAAAATTAACTGGGTTTTCACTCTCTGTCATTTCATGGGCCATTTCCGCTGTCATTCTGCACAAAATTTTCCGATAGCCTTTATTCTACATTTTTTTACGTTCATTTTGTAGAACACTAAAAATGAAGAATATTGGAGCTTGAATCACCTCATTTGGAAATAAAATGACCAACTTATGAATTTCTGAAGTTTAAGCAGGCCCATTATCGATAATTTGGCTGACCCTTTTGCATGGGATCCTTCGGGGACTTCTACCAAAAATCCTTTACATCCACTTTGTAGAGTACTAAAATGGAATATAATGAAACTGAAATCACCTGATTTGGATATGGAGTGACCAAAATATGAATTTTCGAAGATTAAATGACCATTTCCATATGTAATTTTGCATGGGACCCTCCGGAGACTTCTGCCCAAGATTTTCCACGTCCACTTTGTAGGATATCACAAGTGAAGAATGACGGCTTTGGAATCATCTGAATCCGACGTAGAACGGAAAAGATATGAAGCTTTGAAGTTCTAACGATAACATTGCATGCAGGCTTGCATGGGGTCCACTGGTGACTTCTACCGAAAATCCTTTACGCCCACTTTGAAGAGGACTAAAAATAAGGAATAATGGTACTTAAACCATATGATTCAGATGTCGGATGATCAAGATATGATGATTTGAAATTCAAACAATCCAACTTACGATAATTTGCATGAAAGCCCCTGGGATTATTTATGATAATTTTAGAAACGTCCCCTATACGTATCATCTGACTAAAATGACCATATCTTCTTCATTTGATATCAGAATTGGGCAATTCTGGTATCATTTCGAAGATAATTCCATGACCTATGCAACCATGCAGATTACAGCCTGTGACCTCATTGTGGGGCCCACTGAAAACTACCTCGAGGTCGTAGTCAAAACCCAGATTTTCACTTATCTTTCTTCCTTTGCTGTCCACACACTAGTAAGACATTGTTCAATTGGAAATGGCAAAAATGGGATTCTTACACTCAATTAGATGATTTTTGGTTCGCATTGCATACCTAGCCTTATGGTTTCTCAAGTATTTGGTCCACTTGGTCCAACCATGAAAGGAAGACTTAATACAAGGTGGCAAAATCGGATTAGTAAGGTACGGGTCTTACAACTCCCCCCTCTTATATAAATTTTGTCCTCAAAATTTACACATACGGATCTTACAAGCGAGGTTTGAATAGGTTAGCAAAACTGACCTAATAATGGTTAGTGGTAGCTTGGTAAGCTATGATCAGATCTCAATCTGATTTTAAGCAGCATGAAAATCAAATTTTTGGTGATTTATTTGATCCAATCAATTTAAATATGATTTATTCACCAGATAAAATGTAGTCACCAAAAAGAAATTGCTTTAAAAGCCCTCAACAAAGATCATCTCGAGCCAGGTTAGCTGAGTTATTAACTTGAATGATATTTAGAAGAAAGAATAGGAAAATTTTTGGCGATTCTTCTCTCTTCACTCCTTCGTTGGAGTTTTAGTTCCTTTATTCCTTTCTTCATTGGAGTTTCACTTTCTTTTTCTGTTTCTTTTTTACGATTTGGGAAAGGGTAAGACAGTAACTTAACTAGTGTTTGAAGGTAATTTTGCCATTACAAAATCATAAATGATGCCACATCATCACTTAATGGACATGTCTGTTATGACAAGGTTTATGTGATACATATTTAATAAATGAGGGGCTACGTGAAATTAATCGTAAAGTTAGAGGTTGAGTGAATTAAAGCAAAGTAAGGGGGGGAAAGGGGTGGGTGAAATTTTCCCTAATCGCAATTAGGGGTGCAAGTTTGGCCCTATGAACCCGAACCTGTCCAAACCCACCTTGATTCGGATAGGGCCAAACCCACCCTCAATCCAGATAGGATCGGGCTTGGACCCATGTTATTGCAAACCCTCGAAGGATCATGTAAAATCCACACCAGAAAAACTCGATTTAACCTCGGTTTTTCCTTTCCATGCTAGGTTTTCCCACCACGACTGGAACTGAAGCGATGGCGGCTTAGAATATTTGGTCGAACCAGGTGATAAATGTTCTATTTTTCATTGTGAAGTTAGATAGATGACATTCAGACTTTATCCAGAGGCACCAGACTGGTCGCAAAAAGGTTCCATTACTATGTGACCAGACCCTCCAACTGAACAGGCCCAGAACACAGTTCGTGGGCTGCCACGTTCCTATTCATGTTAGAGCCCGAAGGGGGGAATATTCCCCAACCAAAATCTTTTCCAGTGGACCCCAGTTGGCCTCTAACTCCCTGACTCTCATAATGGAAGGAAGTTATACCCCAAGCCACTACCTAGACTGACACTTGTCAGTACTTCCCTAAACCTCAACCACTCCTTGACAATTACGTCTCCACTTTAGGGGAGAACTTTTTTTCCCTACAGGCTCTCTCCCCCTCTCTCATTTGTGCATAAAACATCTTAGAGAAGTTCTGATGCGCCCTCTACAAGAAGGGAGAATTAGAGGGGAAAAAGAGTTCTGTGAGAATTTTACCAATGAATCGTTGGCATTTCGTTCCTACTAAGGTTGCTAGTAAGCCTTCATTCCCTCATCATGGTTATTTAGTTTATGTACATCTTGGTGATGGTAACCTTAGCTTGTTGAAAGGGAGGTTCTACCTTCCTAGCCCATTAATAGAGGCAATGTGCTTTTAACATCATAAGAAAAGGAGGAAACCATTTACCGAGAACCCAATGGGAGCTTAGGCTTGCCCATGTTGTTTCATAAGGTTACGTTCCCAAGCAAGGGCTTATGCAGCCCAGATGAAATAGCAAAGCCATAGTGTTAGAATGGTGATCCATATTGAAATCCCAACCTAAGAACCACTTAATGGACTTCTGCATAATAGGTCTGGAGGAATGTCCAAAAGGATGTACGGAGGCAAAATCTATGTCTCCAGACAAGGCCAACTCCCAAACCAGCCCTCTGGGGAGGTTCGGTCGCATGGCTATATAACTGGAGCTGCTGTTGGTCACCACCCAAGAGCCTCTAGAAAGGATCAGCCGAAGAACTGGTTGCACGACTATGCAACCGGAGCTCCTACCGGACCCTTCCATAAAGGGTCCTTAGTCTGGTCCAGATGGAAGTTTGGTTGTGACCTCCAATTGGACAACCCTTGTGAAGTTCAGATTCTGGTTATCATCGTATCAAAACCTAATGGTTCCGTATGTACTAGATGGGTGCTATGTGTGTAGACAAAATTTGGTCCTGTGGTATGGGAAACTGTTATTCCAAGTCTACAAGTGAGGGATATAGCATGATGTGTGTTTAGTCTGTGTGGAGAGTGAATGGAGTCAGGGATTGTTGGTTCAATTCACCACGTAGACACTGCTTTGCATCATCATGTGCCTCAGTGGATTGACAACATTTAGGGGGGATACAGATGGATTGAGATATCTATTGGGGTACGGCTAAGGTGCATTTTTCTGACATATAAGATGGGCTAGTGGTTTAATATCCCTATATGTGTAACCCTGACCAGTAGGGGGTTAGGTACTAGTGTAAGATGGGAGATGAGGGGGAAGTCCCAACGGTGTTCGTCGGAGTGTTGCCGTTGAGATTCTGTCCTATTAATGTATACAATGGGAGAAGCGTGGCTTCCTCGGTGTTGTGGGAGCATCATTGGGTAAGTGTCCATTCTCTCTCGTGTATGGAGGTATGGTCTGCTTTGGTGAGTGTGAACAGGCCTTTTCAGAGCACATACTAGACATTACCAGACTTATTTTATAATAATTATTTATTCATTATTCTGTGCTTGCTTGTTTGTTTCTCATGAGCTCATTGTGAGAAAAGATACGAGAGGTGATCTCATCTTCCTCTGGATTTTATGTTTCTTTTTGGAGTCGCCACATAGATTAAGGGAAGGATTGTCAACTTAGTCTGGGCATGCTTTAAAGTTTATAAAAGTATTTTTAGAGGTCACTGATTCACCACCCCTCTCAGTGTCAACCTAATAATCACACATAATTACAAGAGGGATGCACCCTAGCAGAGATCCCAGTTCCACTCCCATGGATTGACCGTGCCCCCACTAAGGTGCAACTGGGCATATGACCATGTATTGTGCTCCCACACGCAACATGATCATATACCCCACAACACAATCACATCTATATCAATAATCACCAAACATGGCACGTACACACAATAAGTAAAGTTGTACTCTAATAGAGATCCCCGATTTACCTCTCTTACGGATCACCGTGCCTCCACTAGAGTATAGCATGCCAACATGGCCCATGTACTATGCTCCCACATGCCACATGTCCATCATACATGGTCTCAAACAGGACTACACCCCAGTAAAGATCCCTGACTCCCCACTCTCATGGTTCATCTTGCCCCTACTCGAGTATAACCAATCCCAACATGACTAATGAAGTTGCCTGTTACATGAACCACCATACAAGGGTGGCACCCCAACAGAGAACCTCGGATCCCTACTCCTATGGATCACCATATCACTACTAAGGTGCCAGCACACCAACATGGTACGTATGCCCTCGCTCTAACACACCACATGTACCATCATACATGGTTATGCACACATAATGATATGAAAGACTACCCCACAGAGAATCACAGATCCCCACTCCCATGGATCACCGTGCCTCTACCAAGGTGCCAACAACCAACAACATGGCCTATGTATTATGCTCCCACATGCAACACATCCATCATACAATAACCAATATACATAGTTATAGTTATATGCAAATGCATGAACAATTATACAATTTTATTGGATGACAAGTTATAAAAGAAAACAACAATCAACATACAACACGACACATGCTCAAACTCTACGGGACCAGACCCCTCACGTATAGACAGTAAAGGTACTGCTGAACGTTGAAGTCAACAGAAGGCTTCATCCATTAACCATGATATTTTACCTAATTAGTTAGACATGTTTCATTAGGTTAGTAAGCATCTTTTAAACCAGCATAGACAAGTCTTAGTGTCCATGCACGGGTCCTAAGATAGGTCAATAACCAAAAGGGTGGTCTTGTCACACCCCAATTCTGACTGAACCAGAAGTGTGAGTGAACCGTCACTGAACCAACGGTTCACACTAGGATCTCAATAAGACCATATCTACACATACAAACCATTACACATAACCATAATCAGAATATAATAAAATACAACAGAAGTCTTAAATTAAATGAACTGAGTACTTCTATTGATAAATAAATTATCCAGTTATTCAAAATACCAAAACATAAATAATTATCCTTACATCCCAATTATTATCCTTACCTGTGACGGTGGTGGTGCAGTAGTGTTCCTTGCTGGCACCACAGCAGACTGAGTCCTGTATGGGCAGAATGGTCTAGTGTTCCCTTCACCCAAAGTTTCAGTAGCTGGCCTCTTTAGTCCCCTATTTTGAGCAAAGAAGCTAGCTCTTTGGCTTGATTCAATTACCCTAGCAATCTGTACAACGTCGTTATACACTTTCTTCTCCAAATCCAAGACACGCTCTCGGATACTTCCTCGCAATCCCATGGTGAACCTCCATGTCTTGGTTTCTTCCTCTTGCATACTTGCCGGAGCGAAGAAAAATAGCTCTTCATATCTCTGCTGGTACACATCAACAGTCGACTGGGATTATTGTAGATTTAAGAATTCCTTTTCCATTTGATCTCGAAAGCTCTTTGGAAAGTACTTATCAAAGAAAGCTCCCTTGAATATTTCCCATGTGATCTGAGTGTGTCTTGTCTCCAAGTATGTCTGGGTAGAATTCCACCAAGCATTAGCATCTTCCTTGAGCATGTGCGTAGCAAATAGCACCTTCTCATCCTCTGTGAAAGTCATTAAACGAAAGTTCTTCTCCATCTCAGCAACCCATTGTACATGCCATAGTGGTTTTCCTGGTTTCCCTATGAAGGTAGGGGGTTTGAACTTTAAAAACCTATCCACAGCTCGGCTTAGGTCATTCTGCCCCTGTGCATTTGTTCCATACCATGGTGGTGGGTACGGATATATCCCTTGATAGGCAGACGATGTTGGAAATTGGTGTGGTGGTTGTAGATTCTGTCCTTGGCCCATCGGTCCCGTACAACAATCCATTGGCAGTGTAGTGTTATTTCCCCCAAACTCAGGCATACCTTCTGTAGGGATGTATCCTGGTGGCCTTAACATCTTCAGCATCTCGTTCAGGAATGTTTTCTGCTGAGCTTCCATCTAATAAACCAGATTCGTCACAATTGTCTCAGAGTTAGTATGAGGAGGTCCTGGCAAATTTATTGGTGTACTAGGACTCTGCCCTTCTCCACCTTCTGGATTCAGGTTTTGCTCATCAATAGTTCCTGTTTCCACATTGTCGTCATCTTGGTGCACCCTTGAGTGGTGACGCTTTCGTGAGCCTCTACGACCAGTTCCCACCTACCATCTTAGATTAGTTTTTCCTGCTTGGATCTAAGAAGAAGACATAACACATGAGGTACAATCAAATAGTCATAATAGTGTTAGTCTTTAACAAGTGCAAGGCGAAACTCGTAAAGAAAGCTTTAATCCAAAATTTTAAAAATTTCCTCATCATTCATTCATTCATTTTTTTGTCCGGTCGTGACTTACCGGTCGCGACACTGTAGAGTGTGGTGCAACCGGTATGATCGACCGGTCAGCACCACTCTCTTGACCGAGAGGTACCGGTCGCAGGTACCAAGGGGTACCGGTCGATCGATATAGGGCAAACCGTCGACCGGTATGCCTAGAATGCCTTTAAAATCGGGAAAAAGTGAGCTTTTCTCACTTTTCTTCTTTCCTTTCTCTCCGATGGCGATTCCTCTCTGGCTTGGTGAGTTGCTACAGTCCGACCGGTGATCTTAGAAGCGATTTTCTTTCGATCAAGACCTTGAACATCGTCTCCAAGTAAGTTTCTTCCTTCCATTCTTCCTTTTTACATCGTTTCTTCATGGTTTCTTGCCCAAAAACTAAATTTTTCTTCATTTAAAAGATTCTAACCGTAGGAACTATTTTTCTTCGGCTTAAACAGAGTTTAGGGACCTCTATGAGCAAAATCCCTCAATCTATTTGTGGTTCCACCATATGGTTCTTTTAAAAATCAAATTTTTAGGTTTTTGACCTAGGTTTTGGTAAAAATCAATTTTTTTCTGTAATTCTTAAATTTCTTGTATGTTTGATGGATGCTTGGTTTCAATATGGTGTTAGATGGTTATGTAAGTCCTCCCTAGATTTTGGGTGAGTTCGAGGCTTTTGCATCCATTACTGTCGTTATGCTGTCGAAATTTCAAAAATTCTAAACAATTTCTCATTATTTGTTTTTGTTTTGTAGTTCAAAATGTCTCAATGCCATGGTGCTGGTAATCATGCATTCGGAACTGGCATGAACCTCCCGCACCCGCCGGTTCCACAATTCAATGAGCGGTGGTTTCGTTTTGCGACGGTGCAAGCCCATTTTCCCTGGTTTGAAGAGAAGAACATCGAGTCAAGGCGATGTGTAAACTTGGAGCAGCTACAATGATTTGACGTTGAAGCGGCCTTTGGTGATCTTGGGTCATTACCCGTCATTACTTACACTGTGACCACCCGCCCCAACCTAGTCAAACATTTCTACGCCAACCTGGAGGTCGAGGGAAATGTTAACGACTTCAACCGTGGTAGGGACCTCCGCATCACCAGCTTTGTCAAAGGCGTTTCCATACCCTTTGTTACTCACTAGCTTGCTAATCCTTTGGGGATACTAAATGATGGTGATTTGGTGTACTGCGCCCCCAAGATGAAGGGCTTTCTTACTGATGATCTACGCCAGGAGGTTTCAGAGCAGATCCTTAACCCAAGAGCGCCCATGAAAGCTGCTAGCTTGAGACATGTGCCTCAGGTATATTGCCGCATCATCCAGCACGATATTGTTCCTCAGAGCGACCACTACAGTGAGTTGTCTCAGCCCACCCAGTACTTGACTTACTACATCTGCACCAGGGAGCGGTTCTATCTCCCTTACATTATTATCAAGACAATGCATCAGGCTACTCTCCCCGATCAGATCAATAACCTTCCTTATGGCTGGCTTATCACTACTCTTCTGCGGCGCTTACGATGGACATGAGGGATGAGATTGCGGTCGAGGACACTATGACCTCAGACATTGACTGGGATGCCATTGTCCAGATGAGGATGGATAATCTTCCCATCAGTGATGAGGAGTTAGAGGCTCGTCCTCGTTCGCTTAGGAGGGTAGCAGCAGTAGCAGCAGCCAATGCGGCTCATGCAGAAGAGGCAGGGGATGATGGTGATGATGATGATGATCAGATGGAGGACGTTCTAGCATAGGCACCACAGCCCACACCTGTAGCGGGACCATCCCAGCCTCCTCCCGATACCATGTTGGGTATGTTTACGGAGATTCGAGATGCCCAGCATGAGATGAGTCGTGACTTAGGGCGCCTTTCTTGCAGCCTCAGAGTCACGCAGGAGTAGGTATACTGGCTCAGGGTAGCTTATGAGCGTGACTATGACATCACAGACCCTATTCCTTCTATGCCCCCATCCCCATGACAGATCTTTTATTTTCTCTCTCTCACAGCATGGTTTTTATTATAACAGGGTAACTGTCCGGCTTGTGGACTGTACCCTATAGCACCATTAACTCTTGATACTCTAGATATTTTATGTTTATAAAATTTTCTTTTTACTTGTTATGGTAATTCATTATCATTCTGCTTGTCACTATGGTTTTCTCACTAGAGCATGACTGTTTATTAATTCCACATTTAATATAGTATATTATGCTCTTTCATATTTAGTCTCAGGCATCAAACAAGTGCTTAGGGTGTGTTTTTATTAAGACTTTTAAATTCTTCCTATCTCAGTTCATCGACTCAGTTAAGTGCAAATATGGTCTGTTGGACAGAGCCTAAGAGCTCTGATACCAAGTTGTCACACCCCAATTTTGACTGAACCAGAAGTGTGAGTGAACCGTCACTGAACCAACGGTTCACACCAGGATCTCAATAAGATCGTGTCCACTCATACAAACCATTACACATAACCATAATCAGAATATAATAAAATACAACAGAAGTCTTAAATTAAATGAACTGAGTACTTCTATTGATAAATAAATTATCAAGTTATTCAAAATATCAAAACATAAATAATTATCCTTACATCCCAATTATAAATCCAACTAAAAATAAATAAAGAAACAAAACCAACATCCTAGAGGTACACGCAGAAAGGGCACTTGCATGAAGCGTCAGGCTCGTCCTCCCCTGCTTACACTTTTAAAGCAGCAACACCTCCATACGCCAGAGTATCCATGTAGTCCTCTACAGTATAACCTGCATCAATATCTAAAAACATGTATATATACAAGGGTGAGCTTACAACTTAGCTCAGTAAGACAATCAGACAATGCAACAAACATATGCATGAGTAACATTCACATCATAGTCTGGTTTTAAGTTTGCAATGTGCTACAGAAAGGATTGGCAGCCACCGCACCTCTATACACTAGTGTGTGGAGCCGTCCAATGGACTAAACACCATTGTCATCCCACATGTACCCACCATGGAATAGAGGAATAGAGATAGAGCTAAAACGTCTGGATCAAACACCGCCAATATCCCCTGATACCCTACCCATACCAACACGTAAGCCCCTATTGGCGAGGGCTTACAAACTAGGCTCGCAACTAACCAATCCTATATGTCATTACAGTAGGCCCTATCCTAGCATAGCTCCCTACGGCATAGAGATAGAGCTAGAGTCTAGTGGCTAGGCCAGAGACCACAGTGCCACTTCCTCCCCCTGATACCCTACCCACACCCAGCATGCTAAGACAGAACGATACAAAAAGGTGCTAATGTGTGGAATGATCCCAGACCCTCGGCCTTTCCCATTCCACACACCAAGAAAGCAATCACTTGCCTAACAGTCACATCCTAGCATAGCGAGTATGCATGAACAATAATAATAACTGAAAGTAAAGGATGACATGCGAGTATACACAAACATCAGTCTATAGAATCATAGTTATTAACAATGTTTTACTGTTATTAATTATTAGGGTTTAGGTCCGATTCCCTTACTTGATGCTTGATTGATAGCTTGCTCTGCATCACAGAATCCAAACTCGCTATCACAAGGTCCTACACGATGTTAGGGTTGAGTTAGAATAGTTTTTCTTAGGGTTTACGTTGGTCGAAAAACCAACAAGGTCAAAACACTTCTCACAGAGCAGACCGGTCGTAGGTACTGGCCGCGGCACGATGGGGAAAGGTGCGACCGGTATGATCGACCGGTCCCCATAGACCACCCTCCGGGAGATACCGGTTGCAGGTACCGGTCGCATAGGGTGCGACCGGTACGGTCGATCGGTATGTCTCTGGAAGACCATACATCCGATTCTCGTCTTTCGTCGATCACCCCCTATTGATTCTAGGGTTTCTCCTACACATTCTAGGTCTGAGCACTAAGTTAGAGTTGTTTCCAACTCCATTCAAGTCCTAGTTTTGATGATTTTTAACTTAGAACTTGAATCTAGGGTTTACCAATTAGATTAGGGTTTGACGGCAAAAATATGGTTTAGATCAATACCTCGCTTTGCATGGTATTGATCCAAACATGACTAACCATCCAAGAATGATTAAAGTAGAGGAAGGTTTATGTACTTATCGTTGGTTCACGGTAATGTGTTCTTCGTCCAACGGTAATGGCGGCTCTTCCCTCTCCTTCCTAGCTTCTTCTCCTTCTTCAATCTCTTTCTCCTCTCTAGGGTTTGTGAGGATCAATGAAAGGGATTTTAGGAGGTTTAAGAGTCCTTATATAGGCTACGGTTGAGATTAGGAAGCCTCCTAACATTACGAAAGTCCTTCGATTCAAAATTTGGAAAGTGGGACCCGCAGAGATCCGTTTCTGGATCTAAGTGGTCTGCTGCGCAGGCCATACCGATCGATCGGTACCATCAACTGGTATGAAATATTTCATACTTTGAGGTCCGTTTTCATACCTGATTGTCATCCGCTCGTCCCGTCTGGCCTGGTAATGATTGGAAAACCTGTTACGACATGAATGAAAGGTTTAGATCGGGTTCATGGAGTGCGGGTCTTACAGGTCTTCCTAACCATTTCTCGGTTTATAAGTCAAAACAGACTGAATCAGAGGATAGAACGGGTAATCATTCCTCTGGTAACGTAGGACGGTTAACACTTAGTCATCTCTTAAGTGAACTGGACTGGGGGATGAATCGGATGGTCAAGTATCCGGTAGACCATCCGATTCATATCCACTGTCATAATAGTGGGGTTCCAGTGGGCATTTGGAGGCTAAGCCAAGTGGTCAACCATTTGGCAATGCCTCCGCTTGATATTAAGCCTACACGGAGGCTTGGTTAAATGGAGCCATGCACTTCACCGGAGGGACTCACTCGGAGGGTCGTACTTCCTATTAGGTGGCTCCGGTTAGGGTCCTCCGGATATTACTTGCTCTGATAGGCCAAGGCAATTGCCTTAGTGGAGGATTGGTTTTGAGTTAATCAGAATTAGGGCCATTGCCAGTCCTCTGGTTGTGCCTCCGGTTCAGGCCTAAAAACTAGGCACAAACCGGAGAAGGTTTCCTTCTTTGGGGAGTGTCTTCTCCACTTGGTTTCCTTCATCCTAAGTGATGGAAAATATTCTACTACCATTATTACACATAATGGGAGTCATTTAGTCCCCATTATCATCTCCATACATGGAGGAATCGATGACCTAGGTTTCCTAGGTTGGATTTAGTCTCCATTGTTAGAGACCATTAATGGTGGAGCTTCACCATGGTCTTGAACACATTATCCACTAGGAATGGAAGGGAAAGAGTAGATGAGACCTACCTCAAGGAAGCACCGAGCTTGAGCTCCAAGCTTCATGTTCTAAGTCTCATCTCAAGCTCTCCCACACTCAAGGTAGCCAACAAAAGAGAAATAAAGAGGAGGACCTCTTTATTTATAGCAACCCATATAGAAAGAGAGTATGCAACTCACACATAACCAGATGATGTCAACTGGTTGATTCATTATCCAGTTATGCATCTAGCTGCTCTTAAAAATAGGTTTAGGCTAAGTTTCATGGGCCCAGTTTAGTGGGGATGCCTTCTAGGTTTCATGTATCTCTTCCTACATGTTCTACCATCACTAAGTGATCCAAGAAGTTGACCCAACATCATATGGAGGGTCAAAAGTTAGAGTGCCAAGTATTGGCATACTAAGACCCGATACAGAGGGATCTGAACTGGTGAGGATTCTGGGTGTGGGTCTTATAATACCCCCAATTTATAAGGATTTTATCTCCAAAATCAAGGTGCAGTTGCAAATTATCATCCCATACCTATGGGCGTCTATCATGTAACATAACTTCATTAAATCAACACATATTCATTACGGCATTCAATAGACAAGGGATTTCGAGGCTTACCCGACTGTCTAAAATTTCCTCAAATCAGTGTGAGGTCTGCCTCACATAGAGGCATAGCAGCACTCCCAATACTTTTGACAGTCGTGGGCCTTATGTTCCACCGTTTAGTAGGAGAGGCATGTAACAACTTCCTCAGGTCTTGGCGATGGTGCCCTTTTAGTGGTTCGGGTGCATTGGCACATAAGGTGCTTTTATCGGTTTTTATTCCTGCAACATTGAGATAGAGACCCATCGAAGGCAACTGGAAACTATTATCCAAGGACCAAGAGAGAGCTTTATGTCCTACTTAACTAGGTTCAGAACCGTTGCAGCATAACTGTGGGATCAACCTCTGAAAGGGATCAAGTGCAGATAATGATGAGAGGTCTGAGTGGAGCATATAAGACATACATCATTGGCCAAGCCATCTTGTCATTTGAAGGGCTCATTGTTGCAGGACAACAAGTAGAGGATGCCATAACTTGGGGAGACATACTACCAGTGAAAATAGAAAAGTCAGAAGTGGCTCCAAACAGAAAGGCATACCCACCAAGGAATTCGGGGAATCAATCAGTAAAGCAGGTAGCCAACATCAATTTTGAGCCATTGGTCTTAGGAAGTTCGAATTACACTCCTCCTCCACAAGCATGACCAAGGAGACAATTCACAAATTTGGGCATGACCCGATCCAAAGCTCTTGACAAATTGATGCAAGCTAGAAAACTGACAGTACTCGACCCTTGACCATCTCCAAGCCCTCTTCCACATAATTTTCATATGGACCTGTTCTGTAAGTACTACAATCAGAATGGGCACGACACAGAAAATTTCTTCACACTGAAACATGTCATACAAGATCTACTGGATTCCTATAAGTTTAATGTCCAACCCAAACAAGTGGCAAATAATCCTCTCCCTCACCATAGTGTTAATTTCATAAAGTGGGGAGACGAGCCCTTAGACTTCAGTCCCATCATGGAAGTACCCAAAGAAGCAAGCAGTATTGGTGTCACATCTGATGATGAGGTAAACATGATGGCTAGCCATTGAGAAGAAGAAGAAGTGTATGAGTTTTACTTCCCTAGAGATTCCTCAAACTCAATAGCAGAAGCACAGCAAGAAGAAGAAGACGAATCGTTCATCATCTACTTGTCAGATGAAGAAGCGGATATAAATCAGGATACCCACCATTTCCTTGAGATGGAGTTCATATTCCCAGAAGATGAGCAAGAAATTACAAAAACTAGAATAAGGAAGAACTAAAACTTGCTCACCTAGCGGTTATTGATCCAGCTCAACTCACGAGAGAAAAAGGTAAAGGGCCAGCCAATCAACCAAAACCTCCAAATCCCATATTGAAACAAATGCAAAAAAAACAAGCTAACGTGTCCATCTGGGAGCTTCTGATGGCTTCCAAGGTCCACAAGGATGCAGTTCTGAGATCGCTAGCAAGCATTCAAGTCCCAGTTTCAATGGATGGAGAAGAACTAGCTATACTAGTAGGAGGCAGATACATAGTCAATGTGATTGTCTTTGGAGATGCTGACCTCCCCTGAGAAGGTAAGAACCATAGACAAGCTCTACACATAACACTCGTATGTCAAGGAAAGAGCATCTTCCAAGTCCTGATCGACAATGGGTCAGTTTTGAATGTATTTCCCTTTTGTACCTTCAAGCACCTAGGTTTCAATGAATCAGAGTTGAAACCTTCAGACATGACCATCAGAGCATAAGACAATACCAGAAGGGCTCTCTTGGGTGTCCTCACATGACCATTGGCAACCTACCGGGTTAAACTCGAACCAAGTTGGTTTCATTCCCCTTATTACTTGCTGTACATTAGTTTAGCTTTGATTTTTTTTTTTTATCTTGGTTGTTTGTCTAATGCATGTAAATTAAGTTGATAATATATTATTTTTATTTGACATCTTATAATATAGTGCATCATATTGTATAGTATATGTATATAATTAATTTTTTGTCTTTTGATATCTCAGTACATGTATATTATTAAATTTATTTTTTGGATCATTGATTATTCTTTTTTATGTGAGATCATAATTATTTTTTATATGAGATCTGAGCCATTGATCATGGCTAGTTTTGATGTAAAATCCGAGCCGTTGATCATGACTATTTTTTATATAAAATCTAAGGCAATGATCATGGCTATTTTTTATGTAAAATCTAAGCCGTTGGTCATGGCTATTTTTAATGTAAAATCTGAGCCATTGATCATGACTATTTTTTATAAAAAATTTGAACCATTGATCATGATTATTTTTTATGTGATCTGAATTGTTGATCATGATTATTTTGACATGTGATCTGAACCGTTGATCATGACTATTTTTTTATAGGTGATTAGAACCATTGATCATGATTATTTTTAATATGTGATCTGAATCATTGATCATGATTATTTTTTATATGTGATCTAAATCATTGATCAATATTATTTTTTATATGTGATTTGAACCGTTTATCATGATTTTTTTATGTGATTTGATCCGTTGATCATAATTATTTTTTACATGTGATTTGAAACGGTGATCATGATTATTGTTGATAGGTGATTTAAACCGTTGATCATGATTATTTTTTATATGTGATCTGAACCATTGATCATGATTATTTTTTATATGTGATCTGAACCATTGATCATGATTATTTTGATATGTGATTTGATCCGTTGATCATGATTATCTTGATATGTGATCTGAGTGGTTGATCTAGGTTAGTTTGATATGAAATCTGAACCCTTGATCTTGATTAGTTTTATGAGAGTTGAAACCTTTGATCTTGATCATCTTGAGATGAAATCTTACACCTTTGATCTTGATTATTTTTAGATGAAATCTATACCCTTGATTTAAGATCTGATTTCAATACATGTGATAGACATACTTTGCTTGGTTAACACATGTTCACTTGCTACATTTGAAATTACCATACTCACATACTCACTACTGTGTTTCGATCCACTGCCATGTTTGGATTGTTTACAATGCTATGTGTGGATTCACTGCCATATTTAGTTTATTTGCCATCTTCCATACTTGAATGATTTATGTTGGCAAGAACTTACTTTATGCAACACCTTAGTTGAACTGCCATGTATGTACACCTAGTAGACAAGATTAGGTGTGGGGATGTACATGTAAGCACCCACAATCATGGTAAGGGCAAAAAGAAAAATAATCTAAAAATCTTAATGAATCAAGAGAATGCTTGGCCAAACCTTTCAAAGCTAAGGTTTTAGGAAGAGGGGTAACTTAGGATGATCCCTCGTATCTCATCCCCTAGGGTATAGTGACCTAAAATTGGTACCCTTAGAGACTTGACTCACAGGAATCGTATTTTTAGGAAGGATCCCTATCCTTTAGAAGATGCCAATTTTACCCTCAAGGGTATGACTGTCAAAACCATTCTCTTCAGTCTACTTGGACTACCTTATTATGAACTACGCAAGGTCTGATTCCTAGGGAAAACCTTAGGATACGTAGGCAATTTGGGAAGATTCTCAAATATGGTCCCAAAGCTCGGTCCACATGGACTATCCATAAATCCACTAGAATATCCATCCATATTCTAACCCAAAAGGGTCATCAAAATTTAAGTCCAAAAAGGATTATCCACATTCTAACCCAAAACGGGTTATCCATATTTCAACCAATCTTCACCTGGATTCTTATCCGACGGTCGAACTACGTAGACCTTGATTCCTAGGGCAAACCCTAGAATACATAGACAATTTAGAAGAATCTTCATATTCGGATCCATCGGTCCACATAGACAATCTACCCACTAGGGATATCTATTTTAACCCACTTGGGTTATCCATTCTTAGATCCATTATGACTATCCAGATCCTGACCCATAAGGTTTCTCACCCTTTCAAGCATAAACTTCAACTTGAACAATGAACTTAACCATGAACAAGCATAAATAGTAGGCATAAACTTTAATCACACTTGAACTACAATGGTGAACCTGATTTTTGAAAGAAGTCTGAGATATGTAGGCAATTTAGAAGATTCCAGATTTGGTTCAGTGGTATTAAACCACTTGGTTTGGTTTGGTTCAATAGATAGAGTCTAGCATAGGAAAGGCATAGGAGACCGATTTTGATCGAGCGGTTTGGGTGCCTAACCCCTTTCCATAACCATAACCTGACACTTACCACATCTCTGATGGAACAAAAAGTAGATATAAGGGTCATGAGTCAATAGAAGTCTTATCTTATGATGAGACTACTTTTGAGATCCTAGACTTTAATTTTAGGTAGCAACTCCAAAAATAAACATAAAATCCTGAGGAAGATGAGATCACCTCCCATATCTGTCCTCATACTGCAATAGAGGTAAACACACCTTTGCTATTCCTGTGCTTCTTTCCCTTTGGGATTTGTATGAGCATACGCTTCAATCATGGGCTTTATCTTCAGTCGTTGATTCTATACAAAATGACACATTTCTTTCTTGTTCCAACTAAAGAAAGCTTGTATCTCTTGCTGTAATCTTTTCTTGAAGACGGCTTGAAGATCTTTAGCTTGGATGAGTAAAGGAGGCAATCTCTGAACTCTTCCATAGTTGGGCATAACTCGACTTCTACCGTCCTAAAGACATGAATTGTTGGATCCCAGCATTGAGCGGCTGCTTTTAATAGATTTGGGCACAAGTTTATTGTTGTCAGCTGTAAGGACATCTAATTGGAGCTCTTCTAGGAAAGATTTATCCTCTGTGAACTCAACACGCTAGCTCCACTTCTTTAGTGCTTTATCCATTTTTATAACTCTGTTCTACGAATTGATGGGCTATTAATAGCCTTCTGGATATGACCTGCTGGCATCTCGGCATACAAAATAGGGGTTAAATAAGGCATCATTGGAATTATCTAAATTGTTATTATTCAGATACATTGAAATTCCCTTAGTAGATTACTCATGAAATATACGCATGATTCTGTCTAGGTCTAAGTATTTAAATTTAGAGACAGGATGAGAGTGAAGGTCTACATGTGACTAATAAGAAACTATCCATGTCACACCCCAATTCTAGACTAACCAGTGGTGTGATGAACCATCATAAGAACCAACAGTTCAAATTAGGATCTCGTATAGGCTATACCAACCATGTTAAATCAATACACATTCCACAGTAATAATCAGAGTAAATAAATAAATAGCGAAAGTCTTATTAATAATGAATTGAGGTCTACATGGTAAATGATTAAATAATCCAGTTATCTCCAAGTAACCAAAACATAATTAATACCTATTACAAGTATCAAAATATGAAAATACTAAGTGTAATTATGGTGGAAACACTCGCTTCACGAGTCTTGCTCGTCCTCTACAGCTTGTACATCCATAGCCCCCACATGTCCATACATTGGCGTATCCATGTAGTCTTCAATCATAATACCTGCAACATCAGAAACTAAAAAAAATTACATGCATGAGGGTCAGCTCTCAAACTTGAGCTCAGTGAGTAAACAAAACAATGCAACAAACATATGCATGCATTCAATTCATATCTTTGGTCTAGTATTTAAGTTTGCAATGTGCTATAGAAAGGTTTAGTGGCCCCCGCACCTCTGTACAAGAGTATGAGAATATGCCCAATGGATTAAACACCATTGCTGTCCCACATGCACCCACCATGGAATAGAGATAGAGCTAAAGTGTCCGTATCACACACCGCCAACACTTCCCCTAATGTCCTACCCATACCAATACGTAAGCCCCTATTGGTGAGGGCTTGCAAACTGGGCTCGCAACTAACCAATCCTAATGTCATCTAGTGTATCCAATGCCTCACCCTAGCATCCCTCAATACATCCACAGAGATAAAGCTAAGGCCCCTCGACAGAGTCAAAGACCACACAGTCTGAGACCACCTCCCCTGATGCCCTATGATGTTATAGTTCTGCTAAGGTAATGGCATACGACGATGTCTGTGGGCAAGACTTGAGTAGAGATAGAGCTAGAGTCTGGTGACCAGGTCAGAGACTACAATGCCACGTCCTCCTCCTAATGCTTCACTCGCATCAAGCACATTGACTACATACACAATCACATGCATATTCCTAGCATCATCATCATCATGTTATAAATAGACAGGAATAAATATGTATAAGCAGTAATAACAGAAATATTGGATAACATGTGAGATGAACATTACAAGCATACAAGCATAGAAACATTCATTGCATTGGATAAATAAAGTAAAATAGTTTGTTATTATCCAATTAGTATAAGTCTTGTTCCCTCACCTTTGATTGATGTTTGTTCCTCTCCCAAGCTTTGGAAGTCACTTTGAATCTATTGGGAACCTAAACAGTTAATGTATGTAAGTTAGGGTTCAAGTTTACCAAGTTACCGTAGTCAAAAACCTTGTCTGGTCCCAAAATATACTTGCTATTATCGTATGGTCGATACCCTATGGTCGCAATATATGCCACCGTACGATGTACGATCGATACCCTATGGTGGCACTATATGCAACCTTACCTTGCGACCATACGATTCCTAGAAACCACCCGAATAGCTGTGGTCGACGCTCTGATTACCCTATGGTGGACCATAGTTACAACCATACAAAGTTTGGTTGATTTTTACTTCTCACATGTGTTCCTCTTCATGGCTCATCAATGGGATTCACCCTAAAATCGTTCTATGGCCTTTAATCATAGTTTTCCCTCATCAATTATCCCTAAAATATGAGACCATACATCGTACGGTTTCATCCTGGTTGACCATACGATACGACTGTACCCCTAAAAAATGCCACCGTACGTATAAAATTTATTAGTTTTTAGTTTTTGACTGGTTGCTTCCACACAAACTTAAACAGTCAACCACACCAACTAAATTTGACTTGTTGCTTACCTCATCTTGGGGTTTCTTCATACAATTGATTTACTTGAGCCGATTATGATGGGAAGACCAGTCATGACACGATAACGTAAGGTTAGACCGGGTTCGTGGCATGCGGGTCTTACAATCCAGGTGGGTCTACTGCCTGGAGGAGCTTGTGGTTATATATGTAGAATGGGCTTAACTTACTGAGAAGACCCCATTTATCAGTTTGAGAAAGGAAGGGCTTATTAGAACCTTGGGACATCACCAGATGTAATGAACGACAGATAGAGTTCCAGTCAGATTTTTACTCTCTATTTTCTCAGATTGACCTGCTCATGAGAGACTTTGTCAAATGATATGAAAGATGGGCTTTGATGTGTTAACTCTTGAAAAATCCATCGGATAGATGGACGGATGAAAAAGTTTTTCTAGAAAGTAAGAAATTCTTCCTTTGATTATAATGAGAGGATGAACCATCCCTGGGTAGTTGTACCCCATTGGAGAATCCTGTCAACCATATCAATAAGTTGTTCAAACAACTGATGCCCATTGTTGGTGTCAGCAACTGAGAGAGAGGCCTTTTACACCCTCCATTTTAGGAAAACTACTTCCATGCCATACACCAGTGAATAAGGCGTTGCCCCATTAGAAGTTGTAATGGATGTTTTGTATGCCCATAGTGTATAAGCTAGTTTATCTGCCTAGTCAGAATTAATCTCTGCCATCTTCTGGAAGATAACCTTGACATTTTTGTTAGGTACTTCTACTCCCCCATTTGTCTGTGGACGATAAGGAAAAGACCGGTGTTTTTTGATGTGGAACTTGTCACATAATTCTTGGATTCTTCCTCTGAAGTGTTGTCCTTGATCTGAGATTATAGAATAAGGCATCCCATGCCGGCATATGATGTGCTCTTGAAAGAATTTGGCCACCTTGTTTGCTGTGAGCTTGGCATATGACTGTGCTTCTACCCACTTTATGAAATAATCAATGGCAACCAAGATGAACTCATGCCCACTTAAAGCCTTAGGATGAACCTTTCTAACTACATCTATACCTCAATTTGAGAAGGTCCATGAGAACTGAGAGTCTGCAGCTCTGTTGGAGGCACATGTATCAGATTGGCTAGATTTAGCACTTGTGACATTTCCTTACAAACTCTGTATAGTCTGTTTCGAATGTGTTATAGTGATATCCCATTCTGAGGATCTTCTTTGCAAGTATTTTGGCATTCATGTGAGGTCCACATATCCCTTGATGGATTTGCTTAATGATGTTTCTTGCCTATTCCTTGTCAACATAGATTGGCGGTACTCCTTCCTAGGACCTTCTGTACAAGATGTCTTCGCAGAGTATGAACTAAGAGGCATATCGCCTTAGGGATTTCTTCTTACCCATTATGGCTTCTACTAGATATTTTTCTTCCTTAATGAAATCTATGATGGGAGCAAACCATGGGTGGCCATCAACTATTAATGCATTTACTTCTTCCAAGTAGACTGGCTGTACTCTTTTCTCTATGATCAGAGGTTTGATATGTCCCAAGGGGTCATTGCCAATCATTGAAGCCAAGGTGGAGAATGCATCAACATACTTATTGGTATCTCTTAGGGAGTAATCAAATTCAACTTGTGTAAACTTCTGAGCCAAAGTTATTACACATTGTTGATAAGGTATCAACTTCTCGTCTTTGGTTTTCCAATCCCCTTTGACTTGGTAGATAACGATGGATGAGTTACTATAGACCTTTAATTTGCAGACCCTAATGGCCAAGGCTGCTTTCAGTCCCATAACACATGCTTCATACACTGCAATGTTATTTGTACAGTCAAAGTCCAATCTGAATGAAAGTGGAATAAATGCCCCTTTTTGTTTTATGAACAAGATGCCGGCTCCACATCCCATATGATTTGCCACTCCATCGAAAAACATTATCTATATGTCATTCTTGTTTTCTTCTTGGGTTGTGTTGACTTCTTCATCTGGGAACACATCTTCTAGGTATCTGAGGTTGTCTTCAACTAGTAAGGCTGACAGATGTTCTGCGATGATGTTCCCCTTAATGGACTTCTGTGTAGTGTATGTGATGTCAAATTCAGACAATAAGAATAGCCATCTAGCCAACCTCCCAATTAAAGTTGGCTACTTGAGCAGATACTTCAAGGGGTCCATCCTTGAGATGAGTATGATCTTTTAGGATAACATGTAATGCCTCAGTCTCTTTGTTACCCAGACCATAACTGTGCATGTCTTCTTTAGCTGTGCATAGTTAACCTCGTAGCCTATGAATTTCTTGCTCAAGTACACTGCCTTTTCTGTCTTTCCATCTATATCATGTTGGGATATCCTTGATCCGATTGAATCCTCTAGCATTGACAAGTAGAGGAGTAGTGGCCTCCCCGGTACTGGTGGAGCTAAGACTGGTGGATTCAATAGATAGGTCTTGATCTTGTCAAAAGCCATCTGACATTGAGGGTTCCGTTCTTTAGTCTGATCCTTCCTGAGTAGCTTGAAAATCATTTCATATGTTGCAGTGAGATGTACGATCTGGTTGATGTACTGAAGTCTTCCCTAGATACTCTCACTTCGTAATTTATCTCAGGAGGTTGTATTTCACAGATGGCTTTTATCTTGCTGGAATTTCAATCCCTCTTTGACTGACCATGAAGCCTAGCATTTTTCCTACTATTACCCCGAATGCACACTTCTGGGGGTTAAGCCTTAGCTTATGTTGCTTGATCCTTTCGAAGAACTTCCTTAGCCCTGGGATGTGACCTTCTCTAGTGAAGGACTTTGCAATCATATCATCCATTTACACCTCTACCTCCTTATAGATCAGGTCATGCAAGATTGTGGTAGCCATTCTTTGATAAGTTACCTAGCATTCTTTAACCCAAACAGCATCACCGTGTAACAATAGGTGCCCCAGTCTATCGTAAAGGCGGTCTTCTCCTTGTCTTCTGATGCCATCTTGATCTAGTTATATCTTGAGAATCCATCCATGAAAGACAAGAGGGCATGGTTTGCAGTGTTGTCCACTAGGATGTCTATCTTTGGTAGTGGGAAATCATCATTGGGACTAGCCTTGTTTAAGTTCTTGTAGTCGAAACACACTCTCAATCTTCTGTCCTTATTAGGTACGATGACCACATTTGCTAGCCATTCTGGGTATTTTGTAACCTCCAAGAATCCAACGTCAAACTGTTTCATGATATCTTCCTTAACTTTGAGAGTCCATTTGGGTCTTAACTGTCTCAACTTCTGCTTATGTGGCTTTGCATTTGGGATCAATGATATCTTGTGCTCTATGACTTTGAGATCTATGCCAAGCATAGCTTCATAGGACCAGCCGAACACTTCTTGGAACTCCTTCAATAGTTCTATTATTTGATCGGTTTCTTCTTCGATCAAGGTAGCACCAATCTTTATCTCTCGAGGATGCTCTGTTGAATGAAGATTAATCATTTTAAAGTCTTCGCCAATAGGTTGAGCCTTCTTTTCCTCTGAGGTTTGGATGGATTGTAATATTTTAGAAGTTGTTTGTCATTCCCATCATTTTCAAAATTAGAGCTAGAAGGAGAAGGAATGGAAGAAGTAGAAACTATACAATTCAAAATATCATTTTCATTCATGTTCAAAAGCAGAGGTACAGAGGAGGAAGTTCCTATTAGAACAGACTCAAATCTTGAAAAAGACTTGACCCTATCTAAAGACTCAAAGACTTTAGGCCCAAACATGGCCACATTGTGTGGATTACATGGCAACCCCTATGGGAATACAAAATTATCATAACAACTCCAATTTGGGATTGTTCCATTCATGGGGATAGTGAATTGTTGTAAGTCGGGATTCCCATCTTGGTCGTGGGTGAGCATCATTACTTGATCATCATCGAATAGGTTACCGATGTCGATCGCCTCTATCTCAGATTTCTGCTCCTTGCTTTGCTCTTGGATCCTAGCTTACTCAAGTTCTTCCTAGTTAACGTTACAGTCATGGAATATTTTGAACCCAGGTACATGTCTTTGTAGGTGTATATTGAACCAAGGTTCTAGGAACACACAATAGATGTTGTTGTCACCTTCTTTAACAAAATACCCATTAAGGGTCTTTGAAAACTAGATGTTCTGCACACTGTACAAACCCTTAAATATTGCTTGATAGATTATTTCATTTGTCCTTTAAGGTCGCTAATCCTTACTAGCCCTGACTGCGTTGCTACTGTACTAACTACTGTGCTTGTATTTCATCCTCTTGAGCTTCTGAAATCTCTCATCAGCTCCCCCTCAGCTTTTGCTTGATTACTTTCAGATCCTCTTTCGTGGGGGTATACCCCAATCCAAATCTATACTCATTAACCAATAAAGATAAGAAAGTGACATCACCCTATTGGTGGGAACTAAGGCCCATACCTGGACAGAAGAACATTTTAAGTAATTGACAAAATGAGAAGGGCAGATGCGTACCTATAGGATCTGGCTCGGTTGTGGATAGGATGTTGCTGATCTGAAATCCTCTGATAGATATCTTAGGTGGTGCCTCCTTGTGACCCCTCACTATTCTGTCCAATGGCTAAATTGTTTACAATTGCGGAATCAGCATGTACTGTTACTGTGGTACCCTTGTGGGTGAATTTAACTTTTTGATGCAAGGTGGATGTCACTGCATCAGCCTGATGGATCTAAGGCCTTCCCAGAAGTATGCTGAAATAGGAGGGAATGCCAATGACTAGGAACTCAATTTCAAATTTTGCCGGTCCCACTTGAATTGGAACTATGAAAACACCCAAGACAGCCCTTTTGGTATTGTCATATGCTCTAATGGTCATGTCTAAAGGTTTCAACTCTGATTCATTGAAACCTAGGTGCCTGAAGGTACGAAAGAGAAATACATTCAAAGCTGACCTATTGTCGACAAGGACTTGAAATATGCTCTTGCCTTGACATACGATGGTTATGTGTAGAGCTTGTATATGGTTCTTACCTTTTCGGGGGAGGTCAACATCTCTAAAGATGATCGCATTGACTGCATATCTGCCTCCTGCTAGCATAGCCAGTTCTTTTCCATCCGTTGAAGCTGGGACTTAAATGTTTTTTAGTGATATTAGAACCGCATCCCTATGGACCCTGAATGTAAGACCCATATCGAACTAACCGGTCTGGCCACCTTGTATCAGGTCTTCCTATCATGGTCAGGCCAAGTGGACCAAGTGCATGAAGAGAGCACAAAACTAGGTATGAAATTTAACCCAAAAATAGTCAATTATGAGCGTATGGTCGCATACCTAAATAGGTGTGATCGACCACACCTTAAAATAATGCAACCATAGGAATTTAGGTCATGTGGTCGCATGTTTCAGAGGGTGTGGTCGACGGGTTCTGCGACCCCAACTCCGACCACATGGATTCCAGACAGAACCGAGTTTAGGAAACCTTCCTAATCCGAAGGGGGTTCTTTCCTAAACTGAGTAGGGCTTATTGTGGAGGGTTTTTCTCTATAAATAGGACGTCCCTTAGCCTCTTTCGTCCTTTTAGAACTCAAACTAAAAGTGGAAGGAAGAGAAGAGAAGGAAGATAAGGAGAATTGAAGAAGAAGACTAAGGAGGAAGAAAATTCAGAGAAAACTCTGAATCTTCAAGAAGCTTAAGGTATGAAAACATTCCCCACGTTAAATTGAAAGCCTAGAATAGTTCATGAAAGAGATAGGACTTAGGTGAAACCCAAATCATCAATCCATGGATAAATTCCAAGAGAATCCATGGGAGGAAATTATGTGGACAATGGATTGTGTATAAAATAATAGTTCTCAACCATAGAATAATCATAGGAAGGACCATGATGATAAGCCAAGGGATCCAAACATGAAGGAATGGAGTTGAGGATGAAAAAATCGATCATCACACGTGTGGTCGCATGATGTGCGACCACACAAGACACACATATCCAACCACATGCCTTCGGGAAGTTCCAAGGAGGGTGAGGTCGCATGTGTGGTCGTAGGATATGTGACCACACCTTGCGACCCCACGCCCTGTGGTCGCAGAAACTGAGACCACAGGTGTTGCCACACCTGCGACGCTCAGTTTTTGTTGGTTTAAACTGCTGAAAATAAATTTTAATTTAAAATTTATAAATTTGTTAGGTTTCCAAGTGGTCTAAGAGTGAATTACAAAGCTTGAACGAAGATCTACTATCAACCAAAGGTGAGGGAACAAGACCTAAATTAATTGGCTAATAATAAACCATTTTTATTTATTAAGTCCAATGCCATGAATGATTCTATGCTTGTATGCGTGTATTGTGCATTTCGCATGTTATCCAATATTCCTGTTATTACTGTTCATGCATATTTAATTCAGTTTATTTATAACATGATGATGATTATGATGCTAGGAATAGGCATGTGAATGTATGTGTATGGTTAGTGTGCTTGATGCTAGTGGAGCATCGGGGGAGGACGTGACACTGTGGTTCATCCTGGTCACCAGACTCTAACTCTATCTCTACTCAAGTCTTGTCCACTGACATTGTTGTATCGCCATTACCTTAGCAGAACTATTACGTCGTAGAGCATCAGGGGAGGTGGTCTCGGACCGTGTAGTCTCTGACTCTGTTGGGGGGCCTTAGCTCTATCTCTATGGACGTATTGAGGGATGCTGGGGTGAGGCCTTGGATACACTATTTGACATTAGGACTGGTTAGTTGCGAGCCCAGTTTGCAAGCCCTCTCCAATAGGGGCTTACGTGTTGGTATGGGTAGGGCATTAGGGGAAGTATTATGTGGTGTTTGATTCGAGCACTTTAGCTCTATCTCTATTCCATGATGGGTGCATGTGGGACGGCAATGGTGTTTGATCCATTGGGAGACTTCACACACTCGTGTGTAGAGGTGCGGTGGCCACCAATCCCTTCTATTACACATTGCAAACTTATGAACCAGACCAAAGATATGAATTGAATGCATGCATATATTTGTTGCATTGTTTTGTTTGCACACTGAGCCATGATGTGTGTTTACCCTTTGAACGTTGAATATATTTAGTTGATGATGCAGGTCCTACAGTAGAAGATTATATGAATGCTCCAATGTACGGGAATGTTGCGGCGATGGGTGCAAAAGCTATGATGGAGTCGCATGAATCGTTGTGCGAGTGCAACTCATGTGTCTTTGATTAGATTTATTTGTCGAATTATTCAGATCATGTAATTGATTAATTTATTTTATTTTATGTCTTCAGTAATTTGAGATAATTGGATACTTTATTTATGATATCACTGTTAGATACTCAGTTCATGAATATTAAAGACTTCCACTATTGTTTATTTACTCTGATTATGATTGTGGATGTGTATAGTTTTAGCAAAAGGACATAGCCTATTTGAGATCCTGATTAAACCATTGGATCATAGAAGGTTCATCACACCATTCTGGTTGGTACAGAATTGGGGTGTGACAACTTGGTATCAGAGCTCTCGGGCTCTGTCTATTAAACCAGTATACTTCCATAAAAGTTTATGGACTGAGTTAGGATAAAAATTTAAAAGCTTTAATAAGAGCACACTATAAGCATCTGTGTTGTATGAGACAAAAAAAATTAAGAAAGAGAATAATGCACTATTAAGATGAGAAACAACTTTCATATATACATCAAATAAAAATAATATATATATATATATATATATATATCGAAATCAGAGTACGGTCCACAATCTGGACATTTACTCTGTAGTACAAGGAAAAAGGAAAATATACATCATGGAGCTGGGGGTGCTGGAGGAGGAGGTGCCTCACGATCTCAATCATAATCCTCAGCATACACCCTCGTAAGCTAGGTTACCTAAGTCTAGGTCACTTGGAGACTAGCTGCCAGATCTGCCACCCGCTGATCAGTCACACACTGGGCCTCCCAAATCTCACGCAGCAGCCCCATTACGTCATCAGTTGGTGGGTGCAAAGGACCAGCTGAGTGGGAAGGAACCCGAGAAGGACCAGCTCTAGTAGAATCTATACAGACAGTAGTTATAAGCAACTATAAGTAAGCCGATTTCGCACATCACATAACCGAAAGAGGTCGGAGTTCTGTAACTCTAGAAGTGGGCAAACAAATTGAGGCTGTAACTATTATCCGGTTAACAACCAAAATGTGTGTAATCCTTCCCCCCTTTTTTTTCCCCCTTTTACGGGGCAAGTCCGGGACCCCGGATCTAAAATAGTTTGACGAGCTTGAGCTCGAAAGTCGAAAATAAAACGCCGGTTCACCAGCGTGGTGAGGGAGGAGATATGGCGTCTACATCCATGAACATACGATCATCATCCTCAGCATCACCCCCATGGACCTTTGCTGCTGCTACTGCCGCCTCAGCATCTGCTTTCTCTACCCGAGTACGGGGACTCACCATAGCATTCCTCTCATCGTCACTAACCTGTGCATCACGCATCCCCATCTTGTAGATGGCCTCCCAGTCAAGGTCAGTTGAGAAGGTGTCCTCATGAATCTTCTCATCAACTAAATCGACATGCAGACGAGTGAGAAGGGTAGTGATCAAACGCCCATAAGGCAGGTTACCCATCTGACCAGGCATCGTAGCACGGCGCATCGTCCTGATGATATTGTATGGAAGGCAAACGGGTTGCCTAGTGCAGATACAGTATAAGAGATATTGGGTTAACTGGGAAACCTTCTCATAGTGCCCACTCTGAGGAATCAGGTTGTGCTGAATAATCGTGCGGTACACCCAAGGTTTCGGCTATAGGTTGATTGCCTTCATCTCCCAGCGATCATCCCCAAGAAGCTGACGGTCAATCTCTGCACGATTATCAAAGATATGAACTGGGGTTCCTTAGGTGCACAGTATACTAAGGGGCCATCGTTTGATATACCCAGGAGATCAGCCAACTCCTGGCAGTTAAAGGAGCTCTCCACCCCTTTAACATAACTAGTGATCCTGAGCTCTCTACCCCTGTCTGTATCATTTGGGTCACCCTCTACCTGAAGATTGCATTAAAACTGCTTCACCAGTGTAGGACAGGTGCAATCCTCATACAAGATCACAGGGAGCCAACCCATATCACCAAAGGCACCCTCCACATTAAACAAGGCTAAATTAGCCAGGTCTACACAATGACCCCCTTCCACCTTTTTACACTCATAACGAGCATACTGAGTCTCTGCTTCATTAGACCAGAAGCAAAGAGGACCATGAACTCTGGGGACCTTGGTGCGAGCCATGTTATCTACAAAGACACAGACCAACAAGCAAGATATTAGATACAGAGAAAAACTCAAAAATTTTGACATTATAACGGCGTGATTTGGCCAAAAGCCTCACTTTTCACCCAAACCGTTGGGCAGGAGGACTTACATATGTTCCAAACCATCCTGCAAGGCTCATACAGTTGGAAATTTAAACTAGGAAGATTGAATTTGAAGAAATTTTGACAATTTGGAAAAATCCTGAAAACTAGGTCAAAAATGGAAAATTTCAAGTTTCTCATAAACTAATCGATGAAACTCAAATTTTTTTGAGGGCTTTCATCCATTGGGTGGCCAATAGCAAAACCCACCAATAAAAATCAAATTTTTACGGTTAGAAAATTTTAATTTGAAGAAAACCCTATAAATGGAGAAGAACCTAGTTTTGAAAGCTTTAAAAATGAGGACCAGTAGAGAACATACCTGAAGGAACGGAGCGGAGGTCGTGAATGGAAGAAAGAATCACCAAAAACGAGTGGTCGACATTGTAGCAACTCAATGGAAGTGAGTTGAGTTGAAAGCAAAAGAGAAAGTGGGAAATGACTCCAAAAATCAAGTTTAAAAACCTGATTTGGGGTTGTGTGGTCGCAAAATTTGACCAAATATGTGACCACACGATCGACCCCATGATCTACCACAGGCTCTCGGTGAGCTGTCAGGGTTTTGTGAGGTCGCATACCCTGTGGTCGCATATATTGTGACCCCACCATCGACCACATGATGGAAAATACAGTATTTTGACTATATGACTTGGAAAATTAGAATTTTACATTGATTAATTGGATTTTGATATGGAATGATGTATATTATGATTGCCTCACATGTTCTATGATTTTTAGACACTAACACCACCGAAAATAGGAAATGGCTGGTCGAAGAGTAACCAGGCGAGGACGTAACTCAATTCCACCACCACCACCTGTGGAGGAAGATAGCCATGAAAATCCTAAAGGATAAGAGAATTAGAATGTGGCACCACCAGGAGCCAATGACCAGGCTATTCTTACAAACTTGTCCAGCCCCACCTACAAATTTGGCTACAACAGTAATGAACCTAGCACAACAGCTACAGCAAATATAGCAAGTACAAGCGAATATGCAAGCTGCTATGGGAATGGCTTTTCCAGCTGCACATACTACACCTATACCAGCCAGACAAGCTAGCACCGTACCAGGGGGTAGCAATACGGTACCTCAAGCACCACAAACACTAGTTGTACAAGCTCCAGTACAAAACCCTGAGGTAGCCCAAAGCAGTTACCAGTATCAACCACCTATATATGGGGCCTATGCTCAATATTAGTTGGACCATTCTCGACTGATCGAGTGTTTTTTGAAAATGAAGCCTAAAGAATATAATGGCAAGCCAGCGGATCCTTTGTGGCCAGCTCACTGGATCGACGAGATGGAGAGAAATTTCATGATGATGACTGTTAATGAGGAGGAAAAAGTATTGTGTGCAGCATTTTTGTTGAAGGGCGATGCACACCATTGGTGGAAGTCTACTCGGACTTATCTATTAACAAAGCACCCCCAATTGATCTGGGCTATCTATAAAGAGGCATTCTTTGAGAAATATTTTCCCAGAAGTTTCAGAGACGCTATGGAAAGAGAGTTCTTGAGTTTGTATCAGGGACAGATGATTGTGGATGCATATCAACAGCGTTATGAAGAGCTGTTTTTCTTTGCTCCTTCTAGCATGTAGGAGGAAAATACTAAAACTCGAAGGTTCGTAATAGGACTTAGGGAAAGCATTTGGGAGCATGTTTGGGGCTAGAAAAGAAAGTTTATAATGAAGCCGTACAGATTGCTCGAGTACTAGAATCGAGCCAAAGGGAGAGCTACTTTGCTCAGAATAGAGGTATCAAAAGGCCAAATGGAAATTCATATAACAGAGGGAATGCAAAGACATTTAAACCCTTCCGTACTCAAGGCTTTAATGCTGCAGCCAAGACTACTCCAACAGTCCAACCTCAATAGAAGAAAAATAGTGAAGGAGTAAAATGCTATAACTGTAATCAAATGGGACATTATTCAAGGGAGTGTCCTAAGCCCAGGAAGCAGCTACAACAAGGAAAGGTTTATGTAGTTACATCTAAGGATGCTGCCGCATCGCCCAATGTGGTCACATGTATGACCTAAACCTTTCATTTTGAATTACCTTGTGTGAGCATGTAGACTAAATTAAAATAAATCACAGGTATCATACCTATTAATGACATACCCGCCCGAGTACTCTTTGATTCTAGAGCTACTCATTCTTTTATATCTATGTCATTTGGAAAGAAGCTAAATCTATCCCTCAAATCTTTAGATTACAAATTTCTTGTACGATTGTTTATGGGATTAGAAGTGGAACTAGAAAAAGGTTACGGACCATGTCCAGTTCTTATTGACGAGAAGATTTTGGATGCAACCTTGATTCAACTCGAGATGGTAAACTTTGACATTATCTTGGGAATGGATTGGTTAGCTCGGCATTCTGCAAACCTATTATGTGCAGAATAGAAATTGACATTTAAAGACAAGGAAGGAGCAGAGTTTAGTTTTACGGGAACCAAACTTCCCCGTAAACAAAAACTCATCTTCTCTGCATTAAAGGCTAGAAAATGCCTCGAGAAAGGAGGAGTTGGGTATCTAGTATCCATGGTTGATCTCACTAAGGAAGTACCATGAATGGAAGATATTGACATTGTGCGTGACTTTCCAGATATATTTCCTGAGGAACTACTAGGACTACCACCCGACTGAGCGACAGAGTTCGTTATAAATCTTATACCAAGAGCCGCACCAGTATCTAAAGCACCCTCTCAAATGGCTCCTATGGAACTGAAGGAACTAAAGGTATAGTTACAGGAATTATTGGATAAGGGTTATATCAGACCCAGCATATCACTATGGAGAGCGCCGATATTGTTTGTGAAGAAGAATGATGGTAGTGTTCGACTGTGTATAGACTATCAGTAATTGAATAAACTTACAATCAAGAATCAGTACCAGTTGCCTAGGATCGATGACTTATTCGATCAGTTGCAAGGTGCCAAGGTATTCTCCAAGATTGATCTTCGGTCAGGATACCATCAGCTAAAGATTAAGGAAGGTGATATTCCAAAGACAGCATTCAAAACAAGATATGGACATTACGAATTTTTAGTCATGTCTTTTGGATTGATTAATGCACTCGCAACTTTTATGGAACTCATGAATCGGGTATTCCATAATATATTGGATACATCAGTCATTGTGTTTATTGACGACATATTGGTCTACTCCAAGGACAAGGAAACTCATGTCACGAATCTAAGAGCCGCTTTACAGCGACTAAGAAAAGAGAAGCTTTACGCCAAATTTACAAAGTGTGAGTTTTGGCTAAATGAGGTCGCTTTCTTAGGCCATGTTGTATATGCTGAAGGAATTAAAGTGGATCCTAGCAAGATTGAAGCCATTGTAAAATGGGAAGCACCTAAGAGTGTTGCAGAAATCAGAAGTTTCCTAGGTCTAGCTGGGTATTACCGACGATTCATGGAAGATTACTCTAGAATCGCCGTACCTCTCACCAGTTTGACTAAGAAAGGAGAAAATTTTGTTTGGACCGACAAATGTAAAGAAGGTTTTCAAACATTGAAAGCTAGATTGATATCTGCTCCCATTTTGACTATTCCTATCCCAGGACAACCATTTACCTTATATAATAATGCGTCTCGATTGGGTTTAGGATGTGTATTTATGCAAGGAGAACAAGAAGTTACGTATGCTTTAAGACAATAGAAGATGCATGAGAAAAATTATCCCACTCATGACTTGGAATTAGCAGCAGTAGTACATGCTGTTAAGATATGGAGACATTATTCGTATGGCGAGAAATTTCATATTTAATCAGATCATAAGAGTCTTACTTATCTTTTCAATCAGAAAAAGTTGAACATGAGACAAAGAAGATGGCTGAAATTATTGAAGGATTATGATTGTGATATCCAGTATCATCTAGGGAAGACTAATGTAGTTGCTGATGCGCTAAGCAGAAAAGCAATGATAAAATCCCAAGGAGAGATTAACACGACTGCGGCAATGTGTGTTACAGGAAAAGTATTCAATCATGGTAATGAGCAGTTTGTGATAGATGCACCAGGTGGATCAACTAACCAAGGGTTTATTCATCGATTTTTAAATATGTTTGCCACATTGAAGATTGTACCTGATATATTAGATGATGTGAAAGCTGCTATTAGATCAAATCCTTATCTGAGAACGGTGCAAGAAGACATCGAAAAGGTAGGACTATTCCTGAGTTTACCTTGGACGTTGAAAAAGTACTAAAGTACAAAGGGAGAGTTTGAGTTCTTGAAATCGAAGACGTGGATATTAGGCATAGACTAATGAAGGAAGCTCACACTACCGCTTATTCAGTACATCCTGGAAGTATGAAGATGTATCACGATCTGAAGAAATTATATTAGTGGAGAGGAATGAAAGAAGATGTAGCTAAATTTGTGTCTCAATGCCTAAATTGTCAGAGGGTAAAGGCTGAAAGGCAAAAACCTGCAGGATTGTTGCAGCCACTGCCAGAACTAGTAGGAAATGGGACTGCATCACTACGGACTTCGTCACCAGATTACCATTGACTCCCTGAGTAGTTGACGCGGCCTGGGTGATTGTAGATCATCTGACTAAGACAGTTCGCTTCATAGCTATACGACCTCGGTATACCCTAGAGAGGTTAGCCAAGCTATATGTGGATAATATTGTCAGATTACATGATGTACCTGAAAGCATTGTATCCGATAGAGACCCACGCTTTACCTCAAAGTTTTGGGAAGGACTACAGAAGGCTATGAGTACAACGTTGAAGTTCATACTGCATTCCATCCTCAGACAGACGGACAGTTGGACCGTACCATTTAGATTTTAGAAGACAAGTTTTGAGCCTATTTTATTGATTTCAAGGGATCATGAGATGAGAAACCACCATTGATCGAGTTCGCTTATAACAACAGCTATCAGGCTACTATATAGATGTCACCCTATGAAGCACTATATGGTAGGAAGTGTCGAACTCCTCTGTTTTGGAATGAAGTTGGAGAACGTAGCATCGTTGGACCAGAATTTGTTGAAGAGACTTGTCAAGTAGTCGACATTATCAAGGAAAGAGTTAGAACAGCTCAGAATCATCTAAAATAGTATCCAGATACTCGACGTCGAGACCTTGAATTTGTCATAGGTGATAAGGTATTCTTGAAAGTATCACCTATGCAGGGTTTAAAACGATTCAGACAGAAAGGAAACATAAGTTCGAGATATGTCAGGCCATATGAGATTCTCGCTAAACGTGAAAAAGTGGTGTATCTGTTAGCACTACCCCCATCTATGTCAAGTGTGCATGATGTATTTCATATCTCATTATTGAAAAAGTACGTTAGAGATCCAACACACGTTATAACAGCAGATCCACCGGGTCTAACTGATGATTTGACATTCGAAGTAGCACCAACTGAAATCACCAGCCGAAAGGTTCAACGTCTACGCAACCGTGACATTTATTATGTTAAGGATACTTGGAGGAGCCAGGATATAGAAGAGATCACATGGGAAGAAGAGAATGCTATGCGAAAGCAATATCCTCACCTTTTCGACTCGGAAGGTACGTGCAAATTTCTAGGACAAAATTTCTAATAAGAGGGGGGAATTGTAAGACCCGTATCGAACTAACCGGTCTTACCACCTTGTATCAGGTCTTCCTATCATGGTCGGGCCAAGTGGACCAAGTGCATGAAGAAACCACAAGACCAGGTATGCAATTTAACCCAAAAACAGTCAATTATGAGCGTGTGGTCGCATACCTAAATAGGTGTGATCGACCACACCTCAAAATAATGCAACCAAAGGAATTTAGGTCATGTGGTCGCATGTTTCAAAGGGTGTGGTCGACAGGTTCTGCGACCCCACCTCCAACCACACGGATTTCAGACAGAATCGAGTTTAGGAAACCTTCCTAATCCGAAGGAGGTTCTTTACTAAACTGAGTAGGGCTTATTATGGAGGGTTTTTCTCTATAAATAGGATGTCCCTTAGTTTCTTTCACCCTTTTAGAACTCAAACTGAAAGTAGAAGAAAGAGAAGAGAAGGAAGATAAGGAGAATTGAAGAGGAAGACTAAGGAGGAAGAAAATTCAGAGAAAACTCTGAATCTTCAACAAGCTTAAGGTATGAAAACATTCCCCATGTTAAATTGAGAGCCTAGAATAGTTCATGAAAGAGATAGGATTTAGGTGAAACCCAAATCATCAATCCATGGATAAATTTCAAGAGAATCCATGGGAGGAAATTATGTGGACAATGGATTATGTATAAAATAATAGTTCTCAACCATAGAACAATCATAGGAAGGACCATGATGATAAGCCAAGGGATCCAAACCTGAAGGAATGGAGTTGAGGATGAAAAAGTCGATCATTACACGTGTGGTCGCATGATGTGCGACCACACGAGACATACATATCCGACCACATGCCCTCGGGAAGTTTCCAGGGTGGGTGAGATCGCATGTGTGGTCGCAGGATTTGCGACCACACCTTGCGACCCCAAGCCCTGTTGTCGTAGAAACTGAGACCACAAGTGCTGCCACACCTGCGACCCCTAAGTTTCTATTGGTTTAAACTGCTAAAAATAAATTTTAATTTAAAATCTATAAATTTGTTAGGTTTCCAAGTGGTCTAAGAGTGAATTACAAAGCTTGAACGATGATCTACTATCAACCAAAGGTGAGGAAACAAGACCTAAATTAATTGGCTAATAATAAATAGTTTTTATTTATTGAGTCCAATGCCATAAATGATTCTATGCTTGTATGCATGTATTGTTCAGTTCTCATGTCATCCAATATTCCCGTTATTACTGTTCATGCATATTTAATTCAATTTATTTATAACATGATGATGATTATGATGCTAGGAATAGACATGTGAATGTATGTGTGTGGTTAGTGTGCTTGATGCGAGTGGAGCATCAGGGGGAGGATGTGACACTATGGTTCATCCTTGTCACCAGACTCTAGCTCTATCTCTACTCAAGTCTTGTCCACTAACATCGTTGTATCGCCATTACCTTAACCAAACTATTACGTCGTAGAGCATCAGGGGAGGTGGTCTCGGACCGTATAGTCTCTGACTCTGCCGGGGGGGCCTTAGCTCTATCTCTATGGACGTATTGAGGGATGCTGGGGTGAGGCCTTGGATACACTGTTTGACATTAAGACTGGTTAGTTGTGAGCCCAGTTTGCAAGCCCTCGCCAATAGGGGCTTACGTGTTGGTATGGGTAGGGCATCAGGGGAAGTGTTATGCGGTGTTTGATCTGGGCCCTTTGGCTCTATCTCTATTCCATGATGGGTGCATGTAGGACGACAATGGTGTTTGTTCCATTGGGCGGCTTTACACACTCGTCTATAGAGGTGTAGCGGCCACCAATCCTTTCTATTGCACATTGCAAACTTATGAACCAGACCAAAGATATGAATTGAATGCATGCATATGTTTGTTGCATTGTTTTGTTTGCTCACTGAGCCATGATGTGTGCTCACCCTTTCGACGTCGAATATTTTTAGTTGATGATGCAGGTCCTACAGTAGAAGTTATGAATGCTCCAATGTACGGGCATGTTGCGACGATGGATGTAAAACTATGATGGAGTCACATGAATCGTCGTGCGAGTGCAACTCATGTGTCATTGATTAGATTTATTTATAGAATTATTCAGATCATGTAATTGATTAATTTATTTTATTTTATGTCTTCAGTTATTTGAGATAATTGAATACTTTATTTATGATATCACTGTTAGATACTTAGTTCATTAATATTAAAGACTTTTGCTATTGTTTATATACTCTGATTATGGTTTTGGATGTGTACGGTTTAAGCAAAAGGACACAGCCTATTCGGGATCCTGGTTGAACCGTTGGATCATAGACGGTTCAACACACCATTCTGGTTGGTGCATAATTGGGGTGTGACATTGAAAGCCATCAGAAGCTCCAAAATGGATACGTTGGCTTGTGTCTTTTGTATTTGTTTCAATACAGGATTTGGAGGTTCTGGTTGATTGGTTGGCCCTTTACCTTTCTCTCTTATGAGTTGAGTTGGATCATTGATCGCTAGGTGAGCCAGTTTGTAGTTCTTCCTTGTTCTGGTTTTTGTAATTTCTTGTTCATCTTCTGGGAATATGAACTCCATCTCAAAGAAATGGTAGGTAACTTGATTTATCACCACTTCTTCTTCTGATAGGTAGATGATGAACGGTTCTGCTTCTTCTTCTTGCTATGCATCTGCTATTGAGTTTGTGGAATCTTTAGGGAAGTAAAACTCATACATCTTCAGGGAATATGAACTCCATCTCAAGATGACCGCCTCTTAGCTACAGACCCACTTTCCATCAGATCTCCTTAGCAAGCCCGATCGATTACCTATATACCACATCTCGATACAAACCTCTTCAAACCTGCACCTGTTATCATCCTAAAACAAACCCCACCATGGACTATTCCCCAACTAGTCACCCATGACTTTGCAAGTCCTTAATAGCCATCAAATTTTTGCAACACTCCATAGTTGTAAGTACCACAATTAACATGGGCACGACTGTTATCTTCTTCTTGTTGTGTAATTGTAAGACCCGCACTCCACTAATCCTATTTAACCGTGTCGTTCTAGGTCTTCCCATCATTTCTGGACCAAGTGGACCGACCGTGTGAAGTAGGATCACAAATCAAGTATGAAAATCGACCCAATACTCTAAAAAGTATATGTATGGTCGAATACTTGGGTAGGAATGGTCGACCATATGTTAAAAAACAAATATTATAGACCATTGATACTACGATCGATGTTTTCAACCCTACGGTCGATGGGTTCTGTGACTATAGGCCATCGATCATAAGACCCCAAATCAGACTCCGGACTTGGAAACTTACCTAAATTAAGGAGGGTCTCTTTCCTATTATTAGAGAAATCTGTATGGAGAGTTTTTCTCTATATAAAGGATGTCCCTCAACCCATTTTCACTCTTTTGGAATACTAGCAAACCCTAGAGGAAGAGAAGGAAGAGAAGGAGAAAGAGAAAAAAACTAAGGGTAAGGCTGAGAGAAGAGTTCTACTGATTCCCTACTATAAGTAAGGTATGAACCTTATCTTTGAAGCCTTAGAACATCAAGAGTAGGAATTTCTAGTGTAAATTGTAATACCAAACCCAATGTAAGGAATCAGCTGTGGATTTTCTGAGCAAATCTCAAAGCGGAGACCATAGAGAATGGATTGGAGTAATCAGTTGATTAAACTAAGAGAATGGACCTTAGAATGATCATTAGGAAGGACCCTACTGAGGAGCCAAGAGGAAGAATTCGGATTGAAAATGGTTTTTGGATCAGACAAGCGTATGGTCGCAGCTATGGTTGACCATAGATCGACCATAGCTATTCGGGAAGAATTCAAGAAACATACAGTCGCAGGGTATGGTCGTATATAGTGCGATCGTAGGTTATTGACCGTACATAGTAAGGTTGGCAAAGCATGTGACCATAGACGCCTATCAGTGATCTGTTTTGATTTTTGACTACTGTAATACATTACACATGAATCCTAACTTAAATTTTACAACTTTTAGCTCATTAAATTGATTTAAAGAAAATTACAAGGCTTGGAAGGAGATCAAGTTTTGTTAATAGGTGAGTGAACAAGACCTAAAGTAATTGGATAATAATAAACTATTATTTTATTGAGTCCAATGCCATAATTGATTCTATGCCTGTATGCTTGTAATGTGCATCTCACATGTCATCCAATATTACTGTTATTACTGCTCATGCATATTTACTTTTGTCTAATTGCTACCATGTTGATTGGTGATGCTAGGAATAGGCATGTGATTGTGTGTGTGTGGTTAGTGTGTTGGATGTGAGTAGACCATCAGGGGGAGGATATGGCATGGTGGTCTCTGACCTGGTTACCAGACTCTAGCTCTATCTCTACTCATGTGTTACCCACTAACATCATTGTATCGTAATTACCTTAGCAAAACTATTATGTCGTAGGGCATCAGGAGAGGTGGTCTCGAACCATGTGGTCTCTGACTCTATCGAAGGGCATTAGGTCTATCACTATGGACGTATTGAGGGATGCTGGGGTGAGGCCTTGGATACACTGGATGACATTTAGGATTAGTTAGTTGTGAGCCTAGTTTGCAAGCCCTCGCCAATAGGGGCTTACGTATTGGTATGGGTAGGGCATCATGGGAAGTGTTAGCAGTGTTTGATCCGGACACTTTAGCTCTATCTTTATTCCATGGTGGGTGCATGTGGGACGGCAATGGTATTTGATCAATTGGGTGGATTTACACACTCGTGTATAGAGGTACAGTGGCCGCCAATCCTTTCTATGGCATATTGCAAACTTAAAAACCAGACCAAAGATATGAATTGAATGCATGCATATGTTTGTTGCATTGTTTTGTCTACTCACTGAGCCGTGATGTGTGCTCACCCTTTCGACGTCGAATATTTTTAGTTAAAGTTGTAGGTTCTAGTGTAGAAGAGTACGTGAATGGGCTGCCATATGGACACATGGCGGTTATGGACGTAGAAACTATTGAAGATGCGCATGATCCTTTATTGCGAGTGCAATCAATGCGTCTTTGATTAGTTTAGTTATATTTTGGTTAACGGACATGTAATTGATTATTTTATTTTATGTCTTAATTTACTTGGAGATAACTGTATTAACTATTCATTTAGCACTATTAGATACTCAGTTCATTATTTATAAAGACTTTTGCTTATTTGTTTATTATCTTTGATTATTACTGTGGAAGGTGTGTGTGGTTGATATGGTGGGTACTACCTAAAGGAGATCCTGGTTGAACCGTTGGTTTATTTACGGTTCATCACACTATTCTAGTTAGTCCAGAATTGGGGTGTGACAACCCATTGACCTAACCACTTCCACATGAGTTATGAACTGAGTTAGGATAAATTAAAAACTGTAATACAAACATACCATAAGCACCTGTGTTGTTTGAGACATAAACTAAGAAAGAGTAAAAGAAGCAATCATGTAGCTGGGGGCACTAAAGGAGGAGGTGCCTCAAGGTCTTTGTCATAGTCCTCAGCATACACTCTTGTAGGCCAGGCTACCTGAGTCTGGGTCGCTCGAAGACTAGCTGCCAGATCCGCTATCCGCTGGTCTGTGGAGTGCTGAGCATCTAGGATCTCTCGTACCCTCTGATCCGTAACATACTGGGCCTTGCAAATTTCACAAAGTAGCACCATCATGTCATCTGATGGTGGGTGTGAAGGACCACCCCAGTGAGAAGTCCGAAAAGGGCTGGCTCTAGTAGGCCGCTGTGGTGATGGAAGAAGTATGGCATCTACATCATCCGGTCATCATCCTCCTCCTCATCGCTCTCGTGTGCCTCTGCTGCTGCCGCCTTTGCATCTACTGCCTCTACCAGAGTGAGAGGACATCTCATAGCATTCCTCTCGTCATCACTGACCTGTATATCTCTCATGCCCATCCTACTAATGGCCTCCTAATCAAGGTCAGGTGAGAAGGTGTCCTCATAAATCCTCTCATCCTCTAAGTTCACCTGTAGACTAGTAAGCAGAGTAGAGATCAACCATCCATAGGGCAAATTACCTCTCGAGTTAGGCAAAGTGGCTCTGTGCATAGTCTGGATGATAATGTAGGGCAAACAGATAGGCTGCCTGGTGCAAATACAGTACACTAGGTATTGAGTCAACTGGGAGACCATGTCGTAGTGACCACCCTGAGGGATCAGATCATGCTGGATAGTCTTACAGCAGACCCGTGGCTCAGGACATAGGTTAACAGCCTTTATTTTCTAGCGGTCGTCCCAAAGAATCTGATTACATACCTTTGCAAGCACTTGTGCAGACAAGAACTTAGGCTTCCTTGGTGCACAATAGACTAATTGTCCATCATTGGAAATACCCAAGAGATCAGCCAACTCCTGATAGTTGAAAGAAATAGGAACCCCTTTCACCTAACTGGTGATCCAAAGCTCTCTACCCCTATCCACATCCTCTAGGTCACCCTCTACTTATAGGTGATAGTAAAGCTTCTTCACTATCTAGGTGGGTATAAGCCTCATACAGGATCGATGGAAGCCAGTCCATATCACCAAATACCCTCTCCACATCAAAGAAGGCTAAGTGAGCTAAGTTCACACATCGACCCCCTTCCACTTTCTTTCGATCAAACTTGGGATATTGTACCTCTGCTTCGACAGACCTGAAACGATTAAGGTCATGAACTTGGGGAACCTTGGTGTGAACGATGATAACTGCAAAAGAGAAGAGAATAAGAAAATAAGTTAGAAAAATTGCAAAATTAAATAGCATAACAAAGTTAAATGGGAAAAAGCCTCACTTTCACCCAAATATTAGGCAGGAGGACTTACATGAGGCACAAATCATCCTACCATGAAGAATTAATAGGAAATAACCACCGATTAAAGCAAAATTGAAGAAATTTCAAAATTTGGGGAAAACCCTAAAATTTAGCTCAAAAGTTGGGATTTTTGAATTTTAAACAAACCAACCGATGAAACTCAAAATTTTTTTAACGCTTTCATCCATTGGGTAGCCAATAGCTATAGCCCCTAATAAAAATCAAATTTTTATGGTCAAGTAGATGTTAATTTGAAGAAAGTTCTATGTAAGGAGAAAAATCTAGGTATGAAAGCTTAAAGAGAAGGAAAGAATAGAGAACATACCTCGAGGAATGGAATGTAGATCGTCGATCGATGGAAAAATCATCAAGCTCGTATGATTGATACTGTAGCAACCCAGTGGTGGTGAGCTGAGTTGAAACTGTAGGAGGAAGAATGAGAAATGAGGGGCAAAACTCGAAAAACAGGTTTAAAAACCTGATTTTGAATCATACGGTCGCACAATTCGACCAAAACATGTGACCGTATCATCGACCGTATGATAGACCATAGGGTCTCAAGAAGTTGCCAGGGTTCTGATGGTCGAACCTATGGTCGTGCAACATGTGACCATAGGCCATCGACAGTATGACTGTCTGTTGTTTGCTTTTTGATTCTATTAGAACTATTTTTTCTTAATTTTGTTTCTTCTCTTGCCTCCCATCGTGAGACTAACTCAATACTATCATTTTATCTTGTCTTACAGGTGTAGGTTTTTCAATACCATTTTACCCACAAGTTTAAATGGTTGGGCGTAGAGTTAGCAAAAGGAGACAGAATGCAAACCCACCTCCACCATCTATGGAGACCAATGACAATGAAGGTCAGGAAGGACAGGAAGGAAATGTTGGGAATTAAAATACTACGTCTCAGGATGTTCACACCCAAGCCAACCCAACCAACTTACCTGCACCACCTACAGACTTGGCTATTGTAGTGATGAATTTGGCACAACAAGTGCAGCATATACAACAAATGCAAGCCAACATGCAAGCTACTATGAGAATTGCTTCCCCAGTTGCAAACACAACATCTCTTCCTGCGGGGCAAGCTAGTACCGTACCTGGGGGTAGCAACACGATACTCTAAGCACCATAAACACCAGTTGTGCAAGCTCAAGTGCAGAATCCTGAAGCATCGCAAGGCGGGTACAACCAAGGTAGTTATCAGTACTAACCGCCCATGTATGTAGCTTATGCACAGTATCAATTTGATCACTCCAGACTGATCGAGCATTTTCTGACGATGAAGCCGAGGGAATTCACTGGTAAGCCGTCGGATCCTCTGTGGCCAGCCCACTAGACCGATGAAATGGAAATAAACTTCATGATGATGACTGTCAGCTAAGAAGAGAAAGTATGATGTGTCACATTTATGCTGAAAGGTGATGCACATTACTGGTAGAAGTACACTCGGAGTTATCTATTGACAAAACATACTTAATTAACTTGGGATATCTTCAAAGAAGCTTTCTTCGAAAAGTATTTCCTAGAAATTTCAGGGATCAGATGGAAAGGAGTTCTTGAGTCTATATCAAGGACAAATGTCTGTAGACGCTTATCAGCAGCGTTATGAAGAGTTATTTTTCTTCGCTCCCTCTAGCATGCAGGAAGAAAATACCAAAACCTGAAGGTTCATCATGGAACTTGGGGGAAACATCCGAGAGCATGTTTTGGGGATAAAAAAGAAAATAAACAATGAAGCTGTGCAGATAGCATGAGTTTTGGAGTGTAGTCAAAGAGATAGTTACTTTTCTCAAAACAGAGGAATCAAGAGGCCTAACGGGAATACATTCAATAGAGGGAACTCCAAGACATTTAAATCCTTCCACACTCAAGGCTTCAATGCTGCATCTAGGACTACTCCAACAACTCAACCGCAACTGAAGTAGGCCAATGCTGGAGTCAAATGCTTTAATTGCGATCAAATAGGGCATTATTTAAGAGATTGTCCTAATCCAAGGAAGCAATTACAGCAGGGAAAGGTTTATGCTATTACTTCTGAGGATGCTGCCGCATCACCTGATGTGGTCACAGGTATGATTGAACCTTTTGTTTGGAAATACCTTGTATGCACAAGTAGACTAAATTAAATCAAATTACAGGTATCATATCTATTAATGGTGTATCTGTCAGAGTACTCTTTGACTCTGGGACCACTCATTCTTTTATATCTATGTCATTTGGGAAGAAGTTAAGTTTATCCCTCAAACTTTTAGACTACAAGCTACTAGTACTGTCGTCTATGGGATTAGAAGTAGAATTAGACTAAGGTTATGGACCATGTCCAGTTCTTATAAATGGACGAAGTTTGGACGCCAACCTGGTGCAACTTGAGATGGCAGACTTTGACGTCATCCTAGGGATGGACTAGTTATCCTGGCATTCTGCAAGTTTACTTTGTGCCGAGAAGAAGATATCATCAGTTGAAGATCAAAGAAAGTGATATTCCGAAGACAGCATTCAGAACAAGATATGGACATTATGAATTCCTAGTTATATCATTCGGATTGACTAATGCATCTATAATTTTTATGGAACTCATGAACCGGGTATTCCATGATATGCTGGATATATCTGTCATCGTATTTGTTAACGACATCCTAGTCTACTCCAAGGATAAAGAAACTAATATCACAAATCTTAGAACTACTCTGCAGTGACAAAGAACAGAAAAGCTTTATGCTAAATTTACTAAGTGTGAGTTCTGGCTGAGTGAAGTCGCTTTCTTAGGCCATGTTGTATCGGCTGAAGGAATTAAAGTGGATCCTCGCAAGATTAAAGCTATTGTAAAATGGGAAGCACCTAAGAATGTTGCAGAAATTAAAAGTTTTTTAGGTTTGGCTGGGTATTGTCGACGATTCGTGGAAGATTACTCCAAAATCGTTGTACCTCTCACCAATCTGACGAAAAAAGGAGAAAAGTTTGTTTGGACCGACAAATGTGAGGAGTGTTTCCAAACACTGAAGGTAGGACTGATATCAGCTCCCATCTTGACCATACCAGTACCAGGAGAACCATTTATCTTGTACACCAATGTGTCTAGGTTAGGTTTGGGATGTGTGCTCATGCAAGGAGGGCAAGTAATTGTGTATGCTTCCAGACAATTAAAGACACATGAGAAAAATTACCCAACCCATGACTTGGAATTAGTAGCAGTGGTACATGCTGTCAAGATATGAAGACATTATTTGTACGGAAAAAAATTTCAGATTAAATCAGATCATAAGAGTCTTACTCATATTTTCAATTAGAAGGAGTTAAACATGAGACAACGGAGATGGCTGGAGTTGCTAAAGGATTATGATTACGGTATCCAGTATCATCCAGGGAAGGCTAATGTAGTTGTTGATGCACTAAGCAGAAAAGCAATGACAAAGTTACAGGGAGGAGCTAGCACAAATGCTGTAATGTGTGACACAGGAAGAGTATTCAATTGCGGCAATGATTAGTTCGTGATTGATAAACCAGGTGATTCAACCGACCTAGGGTTTATTCATCGATTCTTAAACATGTTTTCTACATTGAAGATTGTACCTGATTTGATAGACGAAGCAAAGGCAGCTATTCAATCAGACCCCTATCTGAGAACAGTGAAAGAAGACCTTGAAAAAGGTAGGACTACTCCTGACTTCACCTTGGACCTTGAAAAGGTACTACGATACAAAGGGAGAGTATGTGTTCTTGAAAGTGAAGACTCAGATATTAGACACAGACTAATGAAGGAAGCCCACACCACCACTTATTCGATACATCTTGGGAGTATAAAGATGTATCATGATCTGAAGAAACTATACTGGTGGAGGGGAATGAAAGCAGATGTAGCTAAGTTTGTGTCACAATGCCTGAATTGTCAGTAGGTAAAGGCTGAAAGGAAAAAGCCTATAGGCTTGTTGCAAACACTACCAGAATCAGCATGGAAATGAGGCTGTATCACTATGGACTTCGTCATCAGGTTACCTTTGACTTTCAGAGTAGTTGACGCAGTCTAGGTGATCGTAGATCATTTGACTAAGACAACTCGTTTGATAGCTATACAACCTCAGTATACACTAGAGAGGTTAGCTAAGCTATATGTGGATAATATTATCAGATTACATGGTGTACCTAAAAGCATTGTGTCTGACAGAGACCCACGCTTTACCTTAAAGTTTTGGGAAGGATTACAGAAGGCTATGGGTACAACATTGAAGTTTAGTACTGCATTCCATCCTCAGACAGATGGACAGTCGGAGCGCACCATTCAAATTTTAGAAGACATGCTCCGAGCTTGTGTAATTGATTTTAAGGGATCATGGGATGAGAAGTTACCATTGATCGAGTTCGCTTATAACAATAGCTATCAAGCTACAATACAGATGTCACCTATGAAGCACTGTATGATTGAAAGTGTCAAACTCCTTTGTTTTGGAACAAAGTTAGAGAGCGTAGTGTTTTTGGACCAAAGTTTGTTGAAGATACATGTCGAGTGGTCGACATCATCAATGAAAGAGTACGAACAGCTCAGAACCATCAGAAGCAATATGCGGACAATCGACGATGAGATCTTGAATTTACCATAGGTGATAAAGTATTTCTAAAATATCTCCTATGCGCAGTTTAAAAAGGTTTGGACAAAAGGGAAAGCTATGTCCTAGATATATTGGACCTTATGAGATTCTGGCAAGGCGTGGAAAGGTAGCATATCAGTTAGCACTACCACCATTAATGTCTAGTGTACATAATGTATTCCATGTCTCACAACTGAAGAAATACATCAAAGATCCAATACACGTGTTAACAACAGATCCATCATATTTGACTGAAGATTTGTCATTCGAAGTATTACCTTTTGAAATCACTAGTCGAAAGATTCAACGTCTTCGCAACCACGACATATATTATGTGAAGGTTACTTGGAGAAGCCAAGATATAGAAGAAATCACATGGGAAGAAGAGAATGCTATGCGAAAGCAATATCCTCACCTATTCAACTCGAAAGGTATGTGCAAATTTCGAGGACAAAATTTATGTAAGGGGGGAGTTGTGAAATCCGTACACTACTAACCCAGTTTAACAGTGTCGTGCCAGGTCTTCCCATCATTTCTGGACCAAGTGGACCAACCGTGTGAAGTAAGATCACGAACCAGGATTGAAAATTGATCCAACTCTAAAAAGTATACGTATGATCGAATACCTGGGTAGGTATGGTCAACCATATGGTAAAAAATAAAGATCGCAGATCATTGATACTACGATCGATGTTTTTGACCCTACAGTCGATGGGTTCTGCGACCTTAAGCCATTGACCATAAGACACCAAATCAGACTCTGAACTTGGAAACTTTCCTAAATTGAGGAGGGTCTCTTTCCTATTATTAGAGAACTCTATATGGAGAATTTTCTCTATACAAAGAATGTCTCTCGACCTTTTTTCACTCTTTTGGAACATTAGCAAACCCTAGAGGAAGAGAAAGAAGAGGAAGAGAAAGAAGAGAAAGAAAAAGAGAAAAAAAAAACTAAGGAGAAGGCTGAGAGAAGAGTCCTACTGATTCCCTGCAACAAGTAAGGTATAAACCTTGTCTCTGAAGCCTTAGAACATCAAGAGTAGGAATTTCTAATGTAAATTGTAATACCAAACCCAATGTAAGGAATCAGCTATGGGATTTTCTGAGCAAATCTCAAAGGAAAGACCGTAGAGAATGGATTGGAGTAATCAGTTGATTAAACTAAGAGAATGGACCTTAGAATGATCATTAAGAATGACCCTATTGAGGAGCCAAGAGGAAGAATTTGGATTGAAAATGATTTCTAGATCAAACAAGCGTATGGTCGCAGCTACAGTTGACCATAGATCGACCATAGGGTGACCATACCATCGACCAAAGCTATTTGGGAAGAATTCAGGAAACATACGGTCGTAGGGTATGGTCACATATAGTGCGATCGTAGGTTATCGAACGTACGTAGTAAGGTTGACACAGCATGCGACCATACGGCCTATTAGACACCAATTAGTGATCTGTTTTGATTTTCGACTACAGTAATACATTATACATGAATCTTAACTTAATTTTATACAACTCTTAGGTCATTAAATTGATTCAAAGAGAATTACAAGGCTTAGAAGGAAATCAAGTTTTGCTAACAGGTAAGGGAACAAGACCTAAACTAGTTGGATAATAATAAATTATTATTTTATTGAATCCAATGCCATGATTGATTCTATGCCTGTATGCTTGTAATGTGCATCTCACATGTCATCCAATATTACTGTTATTACTGCTCATGCATATTTATTTTTGTCTATTTGCTACCATGTTGATTGGTGATGCTAGGAACAGGCATGTAATTGTGAGTGTGTGGTTAGTATGTTGGATGTGAGTAAAACTTCAGCGGGAGGACGTGGCAAGGTGGTCTCTGACCTAGTCACCAGACTCTAGCTCTATCTCTACTCAAGTTTTGTCCACTGATATTGTCATATCACCATTACCTTAGCAGAACTATTACGTCGTAGGGAATCATGGGAGGTGGTCTCAGACCGTGTAGTCTTTGACTCTGTCAGGGGGCCTTACCTCTATCTCTATCGACGTATTGAGGAATGCTGGGGTGAGGCCTTGCATACATTGGATGACATTTAGGTTTGATTAGTTGCGAGCCCAGTTTGTAAGCCCTCGCTAATAGGGGATTACGTGTTACTATGGGTAGGGAATTAGGAGAAGTGTTGATAGTGTTTGATCAAGACACTTTAGCTCTATCTTTATTTTATGGTGGGTGCATGTGGGACGGCAATGGTGTTTAATCCATTGGGTGGATTCACATACTCGTGTATAGAGGTGCAGTGGCCGTCAATCCTTTCTATAGCATATTGTAAACTTAAAAACCAGACCAGATATGAATTGAATGCATGCATATGTTTGTTGCATCGTTTTCTTTGCTCACTGAGCCATGATGTGTGCTCACCCTTTTGACGTCGAATATTTTTAGTTAATGATGCAGGTCCTACTGTAGAAGAATACGTAAATGTGCCGACATATGGACACATGGTGGTTATGGACGTAGAAGCTGTTGAAGATGCGCATGATCCTTTATGCGAGTGCAATCAATGCGTCTTTGATTAGTTTAGTTATATTTTGGTTAACGAACATGTAATTGATTATTTTATTTTATGTCTTAAGTTACTTGGAGATAACTAGATTAACTATTTATTTAGCACTGTTAGATACTCAGTTCATTAATTATAAAGACTTTCGCTTCTTTGTTTATTATCTCTGATTATTACTATGGAAGGTGTGTGTGGTTGATATGGTGGGTACTACCTAATGGAGATCCTGGTTGAACCTTTGGTTTATTTACCGTTCATTACACTATTCTGGTTAGTCCAGAATTGGGGTGTGACAGTCTCTTCTTCTTAATACCCACCAAGGAATTCAGGGAATCAATCAGTGAAGTAGGTAGCCATACCAATTTTGAGCCATTGGTCTTAAGAAGTTCAAATTACAGTCCTCTTCCCCAAGAAAGACCAAGGAGACAGTTCATAGATTTGGGCATGACCCGATCCAAAGGTCTGGACAAATTGGTGCAAGCCAAAAAATTGATAATCTCGAGCCTCAACTACCTCTAAGCCCTCTTCCACTGAATTTCCATATGGACTTGTTTTTTAAGTACCACAATTAGCATGGGCACGACATAGAAAATTACTATACACTGAAGCATGCCATACAAGATCTACTGAATTTCGATAAGTTTAAGGTCCAACCCAGACAAATATCAGTGGCAAATAATACTCTACCTCACCATAGTGTCAATTTCATAGAGTGGGGAGACGAGCCTACTATACAAACCCTCAGATATTGCTTGATAGATTATTTCATCTGTCCTTTGAGGTCGCCAATCCTTACTAGCCCTGACTGCGCTGCTACTGTACTACCTGCTATGCTTGTATTTCATCCTTTCGAGCTTTTAAAATCTCTCGTCAGCTCCCCTTTGCTTTTGCTTGATTACTTTCAGATCCCCTTCGATGGGGGTATACCCCAGTCCAAATTTACACTCATTGACTACTAGAGATAAGAAAGTGACATCACCTTATTATTGGGAACCAAGACCCACACCTGAAAAGTAGAACATGTTAAGTAATTGATGAAATGAAAAGGGCAGATGCATTTCTGTAGGATCTGGCTCAATTGTGGCTAGGATGTTGCTGATCTGAAACCCTCTGAGAGAAATATCTTAGGTGGTACTTCCTTGTGACCCCTCACCATTCTGTCCAATAGCTAAATTGTTTACGATTGTGGAATCAACGTGTACTGTCACTGTGGTACCCTTGTGGGTGAATTTAACTTTTTGATGCAATGTGGATGTCACTGCATCAACCTGATTGATCCAAGGCCTTCCCCGAAGTATTCTGAAAGAGGATGAAATGTTGATGACATGGAAATCAGTTTCAACTTCTGCCATCCCCAGTTGAATTGGTACTGTGAAGACACCCAAGACAGCCCTTCTGGTATTGTCATATGCTCTGATGGTCATGTCTGGAGGTTTCAACTCTGATTCAATGAAATCTAGGTGCTTGATGGTAAGAAAGGGAAATACATTTAAAGCTGACCCATTTTCGATTAGGACTTGGAAGATGCTCTTGCCTCAACATACGATGGTTATGTGTAGAGCTTGTATATTACCTTATCAGGGGAGGTCAACATCTCTGAAGATGATCACATTGACTGCATATCTGCCTCCTACTAGCATAGCCAGTTCTTTTCCATCCATTGAAATTGGGACTTGAATGCTTGCTAGCAATCTTTGAACCGCATCCCTATGGACTTTAAAAGCCATCAGAAGCTTCCAAATGGACAAGTTGGCTTATGTCTTTTGCTGTTGTTTCAACACAGGATTTGAAGGTTCTGGTTCATTAGCTGGCCCTTTACCTTTCTCTCTCATGAGTTGAACTAGATCATTGACCGCTAAGTAAGCCGGTTTGTAGTTCTTCCCTAATCTGATTTTTGTAATTTCTTACTCATCGTTTGGGAATATGAACTCCATTTAAAGGAAACAGTGGGTAATATGATTTATCTCCATTCTTCATCTGGCAGGTAAATGATGAATGGTTCTTCTTCTTCTTCTTGTTATGCTTCTATTATTGTGTTTGAGGAATCTTCAGGGAAGTAAAACTCAAACTTTTCTTCTCTTCATGATGGCTAGCCATCATGTTTACCTAGTCACCAGATGTGACACCAATACTACTTGCTTCTTTGGGTATTTCCATGATGAGACTGAAGTCTAAGGGCTCATCTCCCCACTCTATGAAATTGACAATATAGTGAGGGAGAGGATTATTTGCCACTGATACTTGTCTAGGTTGGACCTTAAACTTATTAGAATCCAATAGATCTTATATGGCATGCTTGAGTGTGTAGCAATTTTCTATGTCATGCCCATGCTGATTGTAGTACATACAGAATAGGTCCATACAAAAATTCGATGGGAGAGGGCTTGGAGGTGGTCGAAGGTCGAGCACAGTCAATTTTTGGGCATTGCACCAATTTATTTAAAGCTTTGGATCAGGTCATGCCCAAATCTGTAAACTGTCTCCTTGGTCTTGCTCGGGGAGGAGGAGTGTAATTTGAACTTCCTAAGACCAATGGCTTAAAATTGGTGTTGGCTACTTGCTTCACTGATTGATTCACTGAATTCCTTGGTGGGTATGCCCTTCTATTTGGGGCCACTTTTGACTTCTCTGTCTTCACCAGTAGTATGTCTCCCTGAGTTATGGCATCCTCTACTTGTTGTCCTACAACGATGAGCCCTTCAAATGACAAGATGGCTTAGCCAAAAATGTATGTCTTATGTGGTCCACTCAGACCTCTCATCATTATTTGCACTTGATCCCTTTTAGAAGGTCGATCCAACAGTTGTGCTACCATGGTTCTGAACCTGGTTAAGTAGGATGTAAAGCTCTCTCCCGGTCCTTGGACCATAATTTTCAGTTGCCTTTGATGGGTCTCTATCTCTGTGTTGTAGGAATAAAAACCGATGAATGCCTTAGTGATGTTCGTCCATGAGTGTATCTGTGCTGGGTTCAAATTCATCAACCATTGGTGGGCTCCACCCTTAAGTGAGAATTGGAATGTTTACCCTAGCTGCTCTTCAGTGAACCCTTGGCCTTGGTTCAATAAACCCGTAAAAGATCTTAGGTCGATTCTGGGGTCTCCTGTTCCATCAAATTTCTCTATGGTCCACTTGAACTTGGACAGCAACTTGGCTTCCCAAAAGAAGGATAGTCCCTCAGAATCAATGAATTAAATTTGTACTCCTTTCATGCCCCTTAATATTTTCTCTACTTCACTCAGCTTGTCGTCATATGGGCCACCTTCTTCCTTTAATTTTTGAGTTGCAAAAGTTTTTTGATCAGCTTGGGGTTTCTTGTATACGACTACTTCTTCATCTTCAACTATAGGATTATGGGTGGCATGTGGCACTATGATAATAGGAGTTCCTGATCCTTGCGGGGATGGAGTGTCTATCTTCTCAATCGGTGATCCTTGGGTCTGCAATTGTTGTTGTATGCTTTTCATCATGGTCGCCATCATGCTCATGGTTTCCTCCATCTTGGATATTTTAACCTCCATTGAACTTGGGGCTTGGTATGGATTGTTGGCCATGGCTTCAGTAGGCTTTCTAGGGTAGGACAGATAGGTTCCAATGTAGGTACTCTAGACAACCTTCTAGTAATGGTGTCCCTTACCCACAAGGTAAAAATGGTCACAGTTTACATAGACTCTCTTGCCTTGGTACTGGAAAAAGTCAAAGGAGTGTTAGGACAGTTGGAATGATGGGAGTGGAAAAAAGTTACATGCACAATCAAGGACGACATGACCAAACAAAGTTAGCTCCCTTATGAAAGTGGTCAAGTAAATATTATCCAAATTAATTTAGTTAGATTCGAGTAAGCCATGTGATTGGTCTTGGGTTGAGATTCCCAAATAGATCATCTTAAGTGCTAAGATCCAACCATTTGGATTATCGAATTCAAAAAAAGATTGAGGCGGATATATTTATCTGTCAGTTTCATCGAGGATGGTTAAAAGAAGTGGTTCGTGAGTGAACGAACCGGTAAATTTCTCATCAACCACAGTATCCGTATCGTGACGGGGATTTTCTGCTCATTTTTGAAATTGAGTGTTAACAATGGTAGATTCGATACAATGAGCTTGCTTTATGGAGGGTGTGAAACAGGTGTAATATACCTTACGCTCCCATTGAGTGAGAATTCAAGATGCTCTTTGTATGTATTTTAACATTTTGGCATGTCGAGGACTAAAACAGTCAGAACTTTGATATCCCGAACATGGATGCTATGGCTAAATGGATTTTACCGAGTCGGTTCAAGGATGAACCAAAATAACAAGCATTGATTCTTTCATGGAAATCAACAATTAAACATTATGTAAGTCAATTTAGTTGTCTTTGAATAACCTTGTGATTGGTCTTAGGGCCTTATGATTCCTATACGGATCATAGTGCGCCAAAGTCCGACCACATGGTTTGTCAAATTTCAAACAGATTAAAAAAGATGTACTTATTTTTTATTTTCATGAAGGAAGGTTAGTAAAAGCAGTTTACGAATGAACAAACCAGTAAATTTCTCATTTACGATGATATCCGTGTGTCATGACAAGGATTTTCTGTTTGTTTTTGAAATTAACGGGTTAACAATGAAAGGTTCTACATGTTAAGCTTGCTCATCATGTGATTTTAGAATGTTAACCAATCTATGACAAAACGGGAGAACTTTGACCTCCTGGACATGGATATCATGTTTAATCAGATTTTACCAAGTCGGTTCAGGGATAAAACCAAAAATAACAAGCATTGGGCTACAATCTGGGTTAGGATAGAAAAGGCCACATTGACGAGGACAGGGTAACCTATCACCACATACACAATGAATAATGAGCCCCAAATCTCTTTATCTACCATGATGTAAAAATTAGGTGACATGGAGTAGCATGATGCATCCTTGGGCGGACCCGGTTCGGCTACTCGCATGATGTGTGAGAAAACCCATCCCCTCAAAACAATATTGTACAAGCATAAATATAATATCATAAAAGCTAGCATTCAATTCACACAACTAAAATTTTCATTCAAGAGTAATATTTATATCCCCAGTGGAGTCGCTACTATGAGGACAAATACGAGAAGTGATCTTGTCTTCCTCGAAATTTTGGATCGCCACTTAGATTAAGGTCTAGGACCTCAAATGTAGTCTAATCATAAGATAAGACTTCTATTAACTCATGACCCTTATATCAGCTTTTTAGTCCATAAAAGATCGGGTAATCGTCAGGTTACGATTATGGGAAGGAGTTAGGCACCCAAACCGCCCGATTAAAATCGATTCCCTATGCTAGACTCTATCTATTGAACTGAACTAAACCAAGGGGTTTGATATCACTGAACTGAATCTGAAATCTTCCAGATTGCCTACGTATCTCAGACTTCTTATAAAAATTAGGTTCACCATCCTAGTTTATGTGTGATTAAAATTTATGCCTGTGATTTATGCTTGTTCATGATTAAGTTCATTGTTCAAGTTGAAGTTTATGCTTGAAAATGTAAGAAACCCTATGGGTCAGGATCTGGATAATCCATGCAAACTGATAGATAGTCCTAATGGATCTAAGAATGGATAACCCATGTGGGTTGAAATAGATATCCCTAGTGGGTGGATAGTCCATGTAGACCGATGGATCTGAATATGAAGATTCCTCCAAATTGCCTATGTCCTAGGGTTTACCCTAGGAATCAAGATCTGCATAGTTCGACCATCGGATAAGAATCTGGGTAAAGATTGGTTGAAATCTGGATAACCCATTCTGGGTCAGAATGTGGATAACCCTTTTTGGGCTTAGATCTAGATAACCCTTTCGAGTTAGAATATGGATGGATATCCTAGTGGATTTATAGATAGTCCATGTAGACCGAGCTTTGGGACTGTATTTAGGAATTTCCTACGTATCCTAGGGTTTGCCTTAGGAATCAGACCCCGCATAGTTTAGAATATAGTAATCCAAGTGGACTGAAAAGGGAGATTTTGACAGTCATACCCTTGAGGGTAAAGTTGACATCTTCTAAAGTCATACCCTTGAGGGTAAATTTGGCATCTTTTAAAGGATGGGGATCCTTCCTAAAAATACAACTCCTATTAGTCAAGTCTCTAAGTGTACCTGTCACACCCCAATTTTGGTATAACCAGATTAGTGTGATAAACTGCCAATAAACCAACGGTTTAACCAGGATCTCGTATAGGTTGTACCCACCACATCAAACCACACACACATTTCACAGTAATAATCAGAGGTAATAAACAAATAATCGAAAGTCTTACAGATAATGAACTGAGTATCTAACAATGATAATAAATAATTAGTCCAGTTATCTTTAAACAACTCGACATAAAATAATTATTCTATTACATGTTCTAATAATCAAATATAGCTAAACTAATCGAATATGTACTGGTTGTACTCACATAATGAATCATGTGCATCTTCAACAACTTTTACGTCCATGGCGGCAACGTGACCATACGTCGGTGCATTCATATATTCTTTAATAGTAGGACCTCCATCATCCACTAAAAATATTGGACGTCGAAAAGGTGAGCACACATCATAGCTCAGTGAGCAAACAAAACAATGCAACAAACATATGCATGTATTCAATTCATATCTTTGGTTTGATTTTTAAGTTTGCATATGCTATAGAAAGGTTTAGTAGCCCCCGCACCTCTATACACGAGTGTGTGAATCCGCCCTATGGATCAAACACCATTGCCTTCCCACATGCACCCACCATGGAATAGAGATAGAGCTAAAGTGTCTGAATCAAACACCGCCAACACTTCCCCTGATGCCCTACCCATACCAACACGTAAACCCCTATTGGAGAGGTCTTGCAAACTAGGCTCGCAACTCACCAATCCTAATGCAAAATATTGTATCCAAGGCCTCACCACAACATCCCTCAATACGTCCATAGAGATAGAGCTAAGGCCCCCCGACAGAGTTAAAGACCACACGGTCTGAGACCACCACCCTTGATACCCTATGATGTAATAGTTCTGCTAAGGTAATGGCGATACGACGATGTTAGTGGGCAAGACTTGAATACAGATAGAGCTAGAGTCTGGTGACGAGGTCAAAGACCACCATGCCACGTCCTCCCCCTGATGCTCCACTTGCATCCAAGACACCAACCACACACATACAACCACATGCTTATTCCTAGTATCATCATCATCATCATGTTATAAATAAACAGAAGTAAATATGCATGAGCAGTAATAACAAGAATATTGGATGACATGTGAGATGCACATTAAAAGCATACACGCATAGAATCAATCATGGCATTGGACTCAATAAGAGTAAACAGTTTGTGATTAACCAATTAGTTTAGGTCTTGTTTCCTTACCTGTTAGCAATACTTGATCTCCTTCCAAGTCTTGAAATTCTCTTTTAATCAGTTTAACAACCTAAATGTTATATGAATTTAAGTTACGGTTCATATATAACATGTTACAGTAGTAGAAAATCGAAATAGAGCACTGATAGGTGTCTGATTGGTCCTATGGTCTCATACTGTATCGACCTTACTGCCTATGGTCGATACCTTACGGTCGCATATGGTGCGACAGTAGCTGCGACCATATGATTAATGAATCTTCCCGAATGCCTATGGTCGATCCTTTGATCAGACTGGTCATGATATGGTCGACCGTAGCTGTGACCTTGAGATTTTTGGTCACAGACTATATGCAATTCGAGTTCTTCCTGGGTTAAGTCCTCTGGTCTTCAATTGGGTTTATTCTAAGGTCATCCTATGGCCATCATTAGTAGTTTCTTATCAACCCTAATCATCAAACTCACTCCTCATGTCTCCTTCGGATTTTCTCAAGGAAATCACATGGATCATAATAGGTTGATATTGCCTATCTTCCATAGAAGCCTTATTCCTTAGTGTTACATCACCAAAGATTAGGTTCATACTTTTGCCTATAGTAGAGAGCTAAAATCTTCTTAGCAAAACCTTCTCCTTAGTCTTTTCTTCTTCTCCTTCTCTTCCTTTTCTTTATCTAAGGTTTATTAATGTTTTAAAAAAATGAAAAAGGGCTGAGGGACATCCTTTATATATAGGAAAACTCTCCATATAGAGTCCTCTTTCAATTAGGAAAGAAATCACTCAATTTAGGAAAGTTTCCAAAACTCAGAGTCTGATCTGGGGTCTCACGGTCGATGGCTACAATTGCAGAACCCGTCGACTATAGGGTCGAAATCATCAACCGTAGGGTCTTGGATTTCTGATCTTCATTCTTACCATATGGTCAACCGTACCTACCCAGTTATGCGACCATATGCTTATAGTTTTGGGTGTTGAGTCGATTTTATCTACATCCGCTTTCATTCTTCTCCACCAATATAGTTTCTTCAGATCATGATACATCTTTGTACTTCTAGGATGTACCGAATAAGCGGTGGTGTGGGCTTTCTTCATTAGTCTATGTCTAATATCCAAGTTTTCATTTTTAGGAACACATACTCTCCCTTTGTATCTTATTACTTCTTAGAATCCAAAGTGAAGTTAGGGTTAGTCCTACATTTTTTAAGGTATTTTTGCACCATTCTCAAATAAGGGTCTGATTTAATAGCTGCTTTCACTTCGTTTAATAGATCAGGTACAATCTTCAATGTAGCAAACATGTTAGAGAATAGATGAATAAATCCTTGGTCAGTTGATTCATCTGGAATATCAATCACGAACTGCTCTTTACCGTAACTAAATACTCTTCCTGTGACACACATTGTAGCATTTATACTAGCTTCTTCCTGAGACCATGTCATTGCCTTTCTGCTTAGTGCATCAGCAACTACATTAGCTTTTCCTGGATGATACTAGATATTGCAATCATAATCCTTGAGTAATTTCAGCCATCTTCTCTGTCTCATGTTCAACTCCTTCTGATTAAAAAGGTGTGTGAGACTCTTATGATCTGATTTAATATGAAATTTCTCTCCATACAAATAATGTCTCCATATCATGGCAGCATGTACCACTACTGCTAATTCTAAGTCATGAGTGGGATAGTTCTTCTCATGTGTCTTCAGTTGTCTTGAGTCATACACAATTACTTGTTCTCCTTGCATAAGCACACATCCCAAACCTAACCCAGACGCATCGGTGTACAAGGTAAATGGTTGTCCTGAGATCGAAATAGTCAAGATGGGAGCTGATATCAATCCAGCCTTCAATGTTTGGAAACACTCTTCACATTTGTCTATCCAAACAAAATTTTCTCCTTTCTTAGTCAGACTGGAGAGAGGTACGACGATTCTAGAGTAATCTTCCATGAATCGTCGATAGTACCTAGCTAAACCTAAGAAACTTCTAATCTCTGCAACATTCTTGGGTGCTTTCCATTTCACAATGGCTTCAATCTTGCTAGGATTCACTGTAATTCCCTCAGCTGATATAACATGGCCTAAGAAAGCAATTTCATTTGACTAGAACTCACATTTCTTGAATTTGGCATAAAGCTTTTCTTTCCTTAGTTGCTAAAAAGCTGATCTAAGATCTGATGCATGAGTTACCTCATCTTTGGAGTATATCAATATATCATCTATGAATACGATAGCTGAGGTGTCCAACATGTCATGAAACACCCGGTTCATAAGTTTCATAAAAGATGCAGGTGCATTTGTTAATCCGAAGGACATCACTAGGAACTCATAATGTCCATATCGGGTCCTGAATGCTATCTTTGGAATGTCACCATCCTTGATCTTCAACTGATGATACCCAAACCTAAGATCATTCTTGAAAAATACCTTTGCTCCTTGCAACTGATCAAATAAATCATCGATTCGAGGTAGGGGATATCGATTCTTGATCGTGAGCTTGTTTAGTTCCCGATAATCTATGCATAATCTGACGCTACCATCCTTCTTCTTAACAAATAACAGTGGCACTCCCCAAGGTGATATGCTTGGTCCAATAAAACCCTTGTCCAGTAATTCCTATAATTGTACCTTCAGTTCCTTCAGTTCAGTAGGAGCCATTCGGTAGGGTGCTTTCGATACTGGTACGGCTCCAGGTATAAGATCTATAACGAACTCTGTCTCTTGGTCAGGTGATAGTCCTAGTAGTTTCTCGAGAAATACATCTAGAAATTCATGCACAACTTCAATATCCTCCATTCGTGGTGCTTCCTTGGTGAGGTTGACCACGGATACTAGATACCCAATTCCTCTTTTCTTGAGGCATTTTCTAGCCTTCAATGCAGAGAGAATGAGTTTTTGTTTACAGGGAAGTTTGGTTCCTGTAAAACTAAACTTTGCTCCTTCCTTGTCTTTAAATGTCAGTTTCTTTTCTACACATAATAGGTTTACAGAGCACCAAGCTAACCAATCCATTCCCAAGATAACGTCAAAGTCTGCCATCTCGAGTTGAATTAAGGTTGCATCCAGAATCTTCTCATCGACAAGAACTGGACATATTCCATAACCTTTGTCTAGTTCCCCTTCTAATCCCATAGGTGATCGTACAAGAAGATTGCAGTCTAAAGGTCTAAGGGGTAGATTTAACTTCTTTCCAAATGACACAAATATAAAAGAATGAGTAGCTCCAAAGTCAAAGAGTAATCTCGTAGGTAAGCCATTAATAGGTACGATACCTATGAATTTTTTCTTATTTTAATCTATATGCTCACACAAGGTAGTACAAAACGAAAGGTTCAGGCCATACCTGTGACCACATCAAGCGATGCAGCAACATCCTCAAAAGTAACTGCATAAACTTTTCCTTGCTATAGCTGCTTCCTTGGCTTAGGACACTCTCTTGAATATTGTCCTACTTGATCGCAATTGAAGAATTTAACTCCAACATTACTTTGCTTCTGTTGAGGTTGGGCTGTCGGAGTAGTCTTGGCTGTAGCATTGAAGCCTTGGGTATGGAAGGGTTTAAATGTTTTGAGTTCCCTCCATTGTATAAGTTTCCATTGGGCCTCTTTATACCTCTGTTCCGAGCAAAATAACTTTCCCTCTGGCTCGATTCCAATACTCAAGCAATCTGTACTGCTTCGTTATATATATTTTCTTTTCTAATCCCAATACATGCTCACCGATGCTTCCCCTAAGTCCCATAACGGACCTTCAAATTTTGGTATTTTCCTCCTGCATGCTAGAGGGAGCAAAGAAAAACAGCTCTTTATAATGCTATTGATATGCGTTTATAGTCATCTGTCCCTGATACAGACTCAAAAACTCATTTTCCATTTGATCTCTGAAACTCCTTGGAAAATACTTCTCGAAGAAAGCTTCTTTATAGATAACCCATGTCAGTTGGGTGTGATTTGTTAATAGATAACTTCTAGTTGATTTCCACCAGTGGTGTACGTTACCTTTCAATATAAATGTGACACATAATACCTTCTCTTCTTCATTTATAGTCATCATCATAAAGTTTCTTTCCATCTCATCGATCCAGTGAGTTGGCCATAAAGGATCTGATGACTTGCCTATGAATTCCTTCGACTTCAACTTCAGGAAATGCTCGATCAATCGAGAGTGATCAAGCTGATACTGTGCATATGCCCCATACATTGGCGGTTGGTACTGATAATTACCTTGGTTATACCCGCCTTGCGGTGCTTCAGGGTTTTGCACTTGGCCTTGTACTACTAGTGTTTGCGGTGCTTGGGATACAGTGTTGCTACCACTAGGTGTCGTACTAGCTTGTCCTATAGGTAGAGATGTTGTATTTGCAATTGGAAAAGTAATTCCCATAGCAGCTTGCATGTTGGCTTGCATTTGCTGTATATGTAGCATTTGTTGTGCCAAATTCTCCACCACAGTAGCCAAATCCGTAGGTGGTGCAAGTAAGTTAGTTGGGTTAACTTGGGTGTGAACATTCTGAGGTGCAGCATTCTGAGCTCCAATATTTTCTTCTTGCCCTTGCTGACCTTCATTGTCATTGGTCTCCATAGGTGGTGGAGATAGGTTTACAATCAGGTTTTAAAACCAATTTTCAAGATTTTTTCCCTCCCATTCTCCTTTCCTTTCTTACCATCACAACTCAACTCGCCACCACTGAGTTTCTACAGTGTTAACCGTATGAATTTTGTGATTCTTTCATCGATCCACAATCTCCATTCCATTCCTCGAGGTATGTTCTCTACTCTTCCTCCTTTTTAAGCTTTCATACCTAGGTTTTGCTCCATTTATAGGGTTTTCTTCAAATTAATATTTTTCTGACTGTAAAAATTTGATTTTTCTTGGGGGCTTTTGCTATTGGCTACCCAATTGATGAAAGCCCTCAAGAAAATTTGAGTTTCATTGGTTAGTTTAGTAGAAACTTGAAATTTCCCATTTTTAACCTAAATTTTAGGGGCTTTTCCCAATTGTCAAAATTTCTTCAAATTTGACCTACCTAGTATAAATTTTCCATTGTATGGGCCTTGTAGGATGGTTTGGGACCTATGTAAGTCCTCCTGCCCAAATGTTTGGGTGAAAAGTGAGGCCTTTCCCATTTTACGTCGTTTTGCTGTCAAAATTTTAAATTTATCTAACTTGTTTTTCTTATTTTCGTCTCTTATTGTTATCATGGTTCGCACTAAAGTTCCTCAAGTTCATGACCCACGTCACTTCAGGTCCGTGGAAGCAGAAACATAATACCCTTTGGTTTAATTGAAAGAAGGTGGAAGGGGGTAGATGTGTTAACTTTACCTATTTAGCTCTGTTTGATGTGGAAAAGGCGTTTGGTGATACGGGCTGGCTTCCAGTGATTCTGTATGAGGCTTGCACTCGCCCGGAGTTGGTCAAGCAGTTCTACTGTCACCTATAGGTAGAGGGTGACTTAGAGGATGTGGACAAGGGTAGAGAGCTTTGGATCACCATCTGGGTGAAAGGGGTTCTGATCTCTTTCAACTGTCAGGAGTTGGCTGATCTCTTAGGCATCTCAAATAATGGTCAGTTGGTTTACTGTGCACCCAGGGAGCCATAGTTTCTGTCTACATAGGTGCGTGCAGAAATAGATAATCAAATTCTTCGGGATGACCGCTGGGAGATGAAAGCAGTCAACCTACATCCAGAGCCTTGGGCCTGCTGTAAGATTATCCAGCATAATCTTATTCCCCAGGGTGGACACTGCGAGATGGTCTCATAGCTGACTCAGTACCTACTGTACTGTATCTGTACTAGGCAGTATAGTTTATCCCCCATATATTTTCCTTCGGACTATGCAAAGAGCTACGTTGCCTGACTCGAGAGGTAACTTGCCCTATGGGTGGCTGATCTCCACCCTACTCGCTCGTTTACAGGTGGAACTAGTGGATGAGAGGATCTTTGAGGATACCTTCTCAGCTGACCTTGATTGGGAGGCCATCAGCAGGATGGGCATGAGAGAGATACAGGTCAGTGATGATGAGAGAAATGCTATGAGACATCCTCTCACTCAAGTAGTGGCAACAGATGCAGAGGCGGTAGCAGTAGCAGTAGCAGAGGCATACGAGAGTGATGATGATCGGATGTACATGGATGTGGTTGCCATCCCTCCTCCATCACCACAACATTCTACTGGGGCTGGCCCTTCTCGGGCTTCTCATTCAGTTGGCCCTTCACGCCCACCACCAGATGACATGATGGGGCTACTACGTGAGATTCGGGAGGCTCAATGTGTGACTGATCAAAGAGTAGGAGAGCTTTTAAATGCCTAGTGCACTACAGACCAACGGGTAGCAGATCTGATAGCTGGTCTCCGAGTGACTCAGACTCAAGTGGCCTGGCTCGTGAGAGTGTATGCTGAGGACTATGATAGAGATCGTGAGGCACCTCCTCCTCCAGCACCTCCAGCTCCATGATATCATTTATTTCTTTTTCTCATTTATTTTACAGAGTAACTGTCTGGATTTGTGGAACGTACTCTGATTCGGATGTATCTCTTGTCTTACTCCCATTTGGATATATATATATATATATATATATATATATATATATATATATATATATATATAATTGGTTTCCCATTTACATATGTGCATTATTCTCTTTCTTAGTTTATGTCTCATACAACACAGGTGCTTATGGTGTGTTCTTATTACAGTTTTTTTATCCTAACTCAGATCAGGACTTACGTGGAAGTAGTTAGGTCAATGGGTAGAACCTGAGATGCTCCGATACCAAGTTGTCTCACCCCAATTCTGGTCTAACCAGATTAGTGTGATGAACCATCAATAAACCAACGGTTCAACCAGGATCTCATATAGGTCGTACCCACCATATCAAACCACACAGACATTCCACAGTAATAATCAGAGGTAATAAACAAATAAGCGAAAGTCTTACAGATAATGAACTGAGTGTCTAATAATGATAATAAATAATTAATCCAGTTATCTTTAAATGACTCAAGACATAAAAATAATTAATCCATTACATATTCCAATAATCAAATATAGCTAAACTAATTAAATATGCATTGGTTGCACTTGCATGATGAATCATGCACGCATCTTTAACAGCTTCTACGTCCATGGCAGCAATGTGTCCATACGTCGGCACATTCATATATTCTTCAACAGTAGGACCTGCATCATCAACTAAAAATATTCAACGTCGAAAGGGTGAGCACACATCACGGCTCAGTGAGCAAATAAAATAATGCAACAAACATATGCATGCATTCAATTTATATCTTTGGTCAGGTTTTTAAGTTTACAATATGCTATAGAAAGGTTTGGTGGCCCCCGCACCTGTATACATGAGTGTCAGAATCTGCTTAATGGATCAAACACCATTGCCGCCTACATACACCCACCATGGAATAGAGATAGAGCTAAAGTGTTCGGATTAAACACCGCCAACACTTCCCCCTGATGCCCTACCCATACCAACACGTAAGTCCCTATTGGTGAGGGCTTGCAAACTAGGCTCGCAACTAACCAATCCTAATGCCAAACAGTGTATCCAAGGCCTCACCCTAGCATCCCTCAATACGTCCATAGAGATAGAGCTAAGGTCCCCTGACAGAGTTAGAGACCACATGGTCCGAGACCACCTCCCCTAATACCCTACGATGTAATAGTTCTGCTAAGGTAATGGTAATACGACGATGTTAGTGGGAAAGACTTGAGTAGAGATAGAGCTAGAGTCGGGTGACGAGGTCAAAGACCACCATGCCACGTCCTCCATTTGATGCTTCACTCGCATCCAACAAACCAACTACACATACAACCACATGCCTATTCCTATCATCATCATCATCATCATCATGTTATAAAAAAATAGAAGTAAATATGCATGAGTAGTTATAGCAAGAGTATTGGATGACATATGAGATGCACATTACATGCATACACACATATAATCAATCATGGCATTAGACTCAATCAAAAAAGTAAATAATTTGTTATTAACCAATTAGTTTAGGTCTTGTTTCCTCACCTGTTAGTAATACTCGATCTCCTTCTAAGTCTTGAAATTCTCTTTTAATCAATTTAACAACCTAAAATTTATATAAAATTAAGTTAGGGTTCATATATAACATGTTACAGTAGTAGAAAATCGAAACAGAGCACTAATAAGTGTCTGATTGGTCCTATGGTCTCATACTGTATCGACCTTACTGCCTATGGTCAATACCCTACGGTTGCATATGGTGCCACAGTAGCTGCACCATATGATTCCTGAATCTTCCTGAATGCCTATGGTCGATCCTTTGATCAGGCTGGTCAAGCTATGGTCGACCGTAGCTGCAACCTTGAGATATCTGGTCACAGACTACATGCAATTCAAGTTCTTCCTGGGTCAAGTCCTCTGATCTTCAATTGGATTTATTCTAAGGTCATCCTATTGCCATCATTAGTAGTTTCTTATCAACCCTAATCATTAAACTCACTCCTAATGGTTCTCCTTGGGATTTTCTCAAGGAAATCACATGGATCATAATTGGTTGATATTGCCTATCTTCCATAGAAGTCTTATTCCTTAGAGTTTACATCTCTAGAGATTAGGTTCATACCTTTGCCTGTGGTAGAGAGCTAAAATATTCTTAGCAAAACCTTCTCCTTAGTCTTCTCTTCTTCTCCTTCTCTTCCTTCTTTTTATCTATGGTTTACTAATGTTCTAAAAGAGTGAAAAAGGGCTGAGGATGTCCTTTATATAGAGGAAAACTCTCCATATGGAGTCCTCTTTCAATTAGGAAAGAAATCCCTCAATTTAGGAAAGTTTCCAAAACTCAGAGTCTGATCTGGGGTCTCACGGTCTATGGCTACGATCACAGAACCCATCGACCGTAGGGTCAAAATCATCGACCGTAGGGTCTTGGATTTGTGATCTTCATTCTTACCATATGGTCGATCGTACCTACCCAGGTATGCGACCATATGCTTATAGTTTTGGGTGTTGAGTCGATTTTTATACATGGTTTGTGATCTATCTTCACACGCTCGGTCCACTTGGTCCAAGAATGATGGGAAGACCTGTCATGACATGGTTAAACCAGATTAATGGAGTGCGGGTCTTATAGTACCTATTCTAGGTCACTATACCCTAGGGGATGAAATATGAGGGATCATCCTAAGCTACCCCATTCCTAAAACCATAGTATTGAAAGGTTTAGCCAAGCATTCTCTTTCTTCATTAAGATTTTTAGATTATTTTCCTTTTTGCCCTTACCATGATTTTGGGTGCTTACATGCGTGTCCCTACACCTAATCTTATCTGCTAGTGTACATACATGGCAGTTCGACTAAGGTGTTGCAGAAAGTAAGTTCTTACCAACATAAATCATTCAAGTATGGAAAATCACCTGATGCATCACAAGTATTTCGTATAACTTCTGAATATTATATTGTGAGATATTCATGCATTTAGAAATTGATCTTATGCTACATGGAAAGTAATGTACTATTTTTCCGTAAGAGATAGGAGATGTTAATTTGTTAGGACTCGTATAGAGCATGATATATTTTGAAGAATTGAATAAAAGATTGAAATGCTGACTAAAACACTAAAAGTCCTAATATGAAAGGAAGAATCACTTGGAAAGTAAAATGAAAGTTGTAGAGATTAATACCAAATAGAGTGGAATGTTAACAAGAAGTTATTAATACTGATCGAGTTATTGTGCGTAAGGAATTCGGAGAAAGGATAAGACTAATCGAATGATGAATCCCAAGATCTATGAATCAACACTAGCAAGGAAGAATCCTAGATTGTAATAACAATGATGAGCAAACAATTGTGTTATGGAAACTAGTTGAGAAAGAATAGAAGAAAGTTCTAAATTCCTAGTAAGAACTAATGTTAACAAGAAGCAACACAAAATTATAATCTATAGTCACATGATCATTATGAACCCTGGAAATGGACTTCGAAGAAAGAATAGATCTGGAATAATTTTGGAATGCTTGATAAATTATAATGGATAAAGGGAATTGAGTGCGATGCTGACCTACCCAAGGGCTAGCACTCGTATTAAAAGGTTTCCTACAGGATTGAACCTGTAATGGAAAAAGAATCCATTGATGGGATAAGATATGAAATGTGAAGAAGATGCTATTGCCCAAGATTGACATATTAGATTTCTTACATGAAACTATCATGGAATCAAGGATAAGAATTAGTAAGTGTGTTATTAGAAGAGAGAAGTTGATACGAGGAAATCCATATCAAAAAATTCAGATTTAAGTGAGCTAATAAGGAAATTGATCGAGGTCAATCAAACATAAAGTGTATTGAAAAATGATGAATCTTTATGCCACAAGGAAACAATCATAAGCATAGAAAGACGATGAAATATATGCCATATGATAATGGATGCATATGCCATCTTCTACCCCTCATACCTAGAGAAAATAGAATTTGGTATAAATACAAATCATGACATTTGATCATTGAGGTTGATGATCGAAAGGTTGAAGAGAGATGAGGTTAATAACTTTTGTAATATTGGAATTTAAGATTTCAAGATTAAAGCTGATTATTGATTTTGACTCTCCATTATGGAAGAAGTCAAGCAAAATGAAATGATTAAAAATGTTAGAAGATCAAAGATTGTATAAAGGTTTAACTGAGCTGGAACCCTAGAGCATATTTTTTCCAGCATAGCAATAAAGCCTCAAACAAGGAGAAGCAATGAAATTTTGTGTTGGGATTGGAAAGTGATCAATGGACAGAAACTATATTACCAAGAAGCTTTGCTGCTAACTATTCCAATAGCTTATCATCTTCTACATGTGATGTGAGGAAACACAATCAGGACCCTACTCACCTACCACCTAACTGCCCCTACCAAGGCAGGATTTGTCTTGTATAGTAGAACCATTGACTATTGTACAACGAAAAGGTAAGGGACTTACATTTCGAAACCTCATGGAAATGAAGTCTAGTGTAGAGGACCTTAAAGCCAAAGGATTTTATAAATCTAAAAGTAAATGGATGAAGGTTGAGTACAAGTTTCACCCCAATGGTTGAGAACATAGTTATCCCTAAATTTCGAGGACGAAATTTTTGTAAGGGCGTAAAGTTGTAAGACCCATGTCCAAATACCATTACAATCTTACCATTTCGGGCATGTGTCAGGTCTTTCCACGTATGAACTTATCATATCGACTTGTCCAAAGACAAAGAAATGACTATGAGGTGATAAAAAACACTATCGTGAACCTCTCGTGTCACTAGAGTGCATAGAGATACACTAGAAGGAATCTTGAACCCAACCCATATGAAACCTCAAGAGTCTCGTAGGTGTGCCGCTGAACTAGCAAACCAAAAGGAGGTCTGGCTAATAACCTAGGAGGTGCGATCGCACACGTGCTGCATGGTCCAGCCGCACCCCCTGCGCACGAACTGAATGGGTAACCAACAGTAGTGGGACCCAGATTTGAATTTTCCCACTCTCTTCCTTCTTTGCCGACTGAGAGGAACTCTAAACATGGTAGCCAAACCTAGATTAATTCAAGAATAGAAGGAGAGAAGAAGATCTTCCCTTTTTCCATCCATGAGATTACCATACTTACCAAATTGGGAAGGGATGGAATCCCATTCTCTCCGCTCTCCCATTCAATCACCAAATCAGGGCAGAAGAAATCTCTGAAGCGCCTCTGAGAAAGGGAGGAGACGAGAAAAGAGAGAAGAAAGAGAAGGGAAGGAAAGAAGAGAAGAAAAGAGAGGAAGAACTCCTTCTCATTGCAGCCCAACCAGTGGAGACACAAAAGAAAAGGAGGAATAGGAAACATACCTTTGGAACAGCAACTCCATTGCTGGAAAACTTGAAGAAAAGTTCAACCTACTGTAAGTATTTAACCACCTTAAGATTTAGATCATTCAATAGAAGTTGTAGAATGTGGTGAAAAGATTTAATATAATGGCTGTAGAGTAAAGTCTATATCAAGGCTGTGATTTGTAATGGATTAAGAATTAAAAATATGGATTCATGTTTCATATGGATGACCACCCTTCTTGGCAGAGCCATGAACCTACAAACTATTGTTCACATAGAGGAACTGTGGACAGTAGCATGCAGGGTATGTTGATTTGGGTGGATTTGGACCATTAGAAATCATAAATAAATGATCCATGATCTTTGGAAGCCATAGAATGACCCTAGGGATTTGAGTTGACCCTTGGAGACTTAGATCATAGATCAATATTGGATTCGAATGCTAAGAGGACACATATAAAGTTTAAAGTCAGATCTGGAATCTCGACTGTAGGGACAATCGAAATGGTACCCAAAACCTAGGATAAAAATGTAGTTTGGAGCTCAAACCCCATCATTAGAATAAGAGAAATAAGAAGAAAATTTAGGAGGAAGTTCGGTAACCATCGGACCATGTTTTGCCGTGCGGTCAATGGCACGTGCCGTATGACCTGGCTGTTGAAAGGTGTGGTCGATGGCATCATCTGCATGCCTTTCCTACATCTAGGCCAAACTTGTTCAGTGACCTCCTAGAATTTTATGTGATTTAATTGAAGGCTTAGAACCTAGTTTCGGTGTTCTTTCGATGAGAAACCTGATATATATTGTTATTACCTGAGATAAGTTCGGTTTACCTTATGTAAACAACCAATTGGGTCTTACCTCAGTGATACAAGACTCTAAACCTTAAAAGAGTCATTTGTATAATCTATTTTGATGTCATTACTCTTCTAGTATTGTCGGAATCATACTCAAGGTACAAAAACCAAGTCCAGCAATATCAGCAGATTGGATAAAGAAATCAAAGTCTATAAACTGAACTAGAATATGATTTTCGAACCTAAACATTGAGGATAGGCTTATAAAATCCAAAGAAAACTCTCGAACTGGAAGCAATCGATTCTAATCAGAAATCTATGTGCGATCGATCGCACAAGCAACACATCAGTGGCTAGGATCCATGCAGTCGATGCCACATACCGCACGACATTTTGACCTCGGTTGCTACTCATCTTTGGATTGTAGTTTGCATGGATTTTTGTGAGTCTGTCCATGCGCTCATATACCTGGAGTAATATGTTTACATATATGTTATCCATCGTCTTGGTTATAGCTTATAATAAATACTTTTTGGACATGCTGTTCATGGTAACTTGTGTTTGTAAACACCTGGACAGTAAGCGTGAAACCTTAGGAGCCTAACTTGTGTGTGGTGTTAGAACACCCTTGACTTCATTGGAAGAAGTCCTTCTTAGTATTAAGACCATTAGGAAGAAATTTCTGACCATTTGGGTATGCCATCTTGTGAGATATACCCACTTGTTATTTATCTTGTTTGGGCAGCATACTCTTGTGTGCTAGAAGTCAACCTTAGACTATAATCTGTAACAAATAGACTCAATAACAGACCCTTAATTGCTATGTCATGACAAACATGCAGTAGGTAATAGGCTTAAAAGTTATCAAACAAGTAAATAGTGATGAAAACACCATAATGATAAACACAGTGAATGAGAAAGGGAAATCAGAATAATTCTACTGAATAGCATGTTAATAAATTATGTTTGATTATGATCTTGTTAGAGATACGAGGACGCTGGTAAAAGGCTGTCCGTTCGGCCGAGGATCTTATTCTCTATCTTTTTGTAAGAAAACTAAACCTTTGTTTGGTAGTATTAGTTGTATTTAAATCTTGTTGTGTGATGGTTACGATTGATAACATGCTCTTGTTTGATAACATGCCATCCAATAAATTGCTTTGTGTGATCATGCATATGCATTCCTTGTGTTTGGGGTCAGCAGTGCCAGTAAGGATTCGAGGGTGGGTGGAATGGGACACCTGCTACCTTTCCACAAAAACGACTAACCCATGTTTTGATTCGTGATATCTGGTTAAGTCTGTAAGGAGGAAGGTGGGTGGAATGGGACACTTGCACCACTTCTTACAGGCACTGCTTTGCATTTACCATAAGTAACCGAGCTAATTCACGGCATCCTAGGTGGGACGATGAACTGGGTCAGAAGCTTGGCGACATTATGGTCCAGTAAATTGGTTAATTAGGTGGACATGTCTAGTTGCATAATATGTTATCCCGATAACTGTACCCCTAGCCATTGGGGATTATGTAATGGCATGGGTTCAATAAAAAGGTGGTATAATATAGGTGGATGGAGAAGTCGACTAGTGGGATTACCATCTCCTCAAGTGGCTGGTGGAATACAAGCTTGGGATGAGTTGAGGGCAAGTGGCTGGTGTAATACAGGCTTGTGCCGTAACGATGGACCCATACTTTGGGGGTGGTACTATACGTCAACTTTGAAGCGATATCATCTGATGGAGGGAGACCCATGCAGACTAGAGACTCCATGTGTGGGTTGTCCTGAGCTGACACTTACAATTATATACATAATCCTAGTTTGTAATTGCATGCATTTTGTTTGCGCATGTCTGGTTTTCTTGCTATGCTCGGTGGTTGAGCTGACCTTGTGCGCACAAACTCTTTTTAGACGTTGTAGGTACTTCTCGTGACTCTTCTGGGTGCAGTCCTTCGTGTGTGGAGGATGAGGACTACATGCCTGAGGAGGACATCTCTGATCTATTTGGCAATGCGTAGTTTTGCTGATAGGCCTTGGCGGTGTCTTATCTATTTCTATTTATGATTGGGAATATTATTTATTTGAGTTTAAGCTTAATAAAATTGAAACCATCGGTGAAGAATTTAATTGGATTTATTTTGAAAATAATTGGTTATAAATAATGGTTTTATTTATTTGGAACAATGGAATCTGAATAATGTATATTTTATGGATTTAAATTAGTTAAGAAACTTTTATTAGTAAACATCAGCTCTTCAATAATTTTTTTAATTATTTAAGTCTTTCACTTAATTTACTTGCTTGTTAGAATTATTGAGTTGTTAAAATAAGTTAGTAAATTACTTTGATCATATCTTTGTTCGGTGTTGATGTATGGAGTACCGTGACTTGCGATCCTGGACGGGGATTTCTTATGGCCTAATAGGATGGAGAAATCCCATTGCATGCCATGATACCGATACGTCGGGAATAGGGTGTAACACTTGATCAATGCTGATCAACGGTGTATGATATAGGTAATTCTCCTACATGAGTGCTGCAAAGCTTCACTTTCTTCTTCTCCTTCCTCCCTTCCTCTTGAGAACACATGAGAACTTCTGAGGTTGGTATGTACTCAGAGGAGGGTGAAAGGTACGGTTTTGTTCTTCTAAGGTTCCCTTGTTGGGGTCTAACTCTTAGATTGAATGGGGACTCCTAAGAAGTTGCCAAGTGGCAAGAGTTTGAACTTAGGGAGAGACTCCTTCCCTTTTCCAACTCCAAGGTAGTTAGGATGGGTATGGGCCCCTTTTAGATTCATCTATGAGTCCTAAGAATATCCTAAACTGTTTTCTAAAGCAAAACCAATTGTTAGTTCTGAAATTAGGTCAGTTTCGGCCTTACTGGTCGATGGTACCAATCCTCGAACTATTGAGATTCCGGACCGGTTGGTATCGATCGGCTCCCCTTTCAAGCTACAAATCGTACTATATATAGCTAGAAAGACTATAATGATTTTAAAAGGCGTACTGTAAGACCCGTATCGAACTAACCGGTCTTACCACCTTGTACCAGGTCTACCTATCATGGTCGAGCCAAGTAGACCAAGTGCGTGAAGAAACCACAAGACCAAGTATGAAGTCTAACCCAAAAACAGTCAAATGTGAGGGTAGGGTCGCATGCCTAAACAGGTATGATCGACCCCACCTCAAAATAAGTCCAACCCATGACTTTTTAATCGTGGGGTCGCATGACTAAAAAGACGTAGGGTCGACGGATTCTGCGACCCTACGTCCGACCCTACGATGACAGACAAAAACCAGAAATTAGGAAACCTTCCTAATTCAAAGGGGGTCTTTCCTAAACTCATTGGGACTTATTATGTAGGGTTTTTCTCTATAAATAGTACGTCCCTTAGCCTCTTTCATTCCTTTAGAACCCTAATTGAAAGTAAGAGAAAGAGAAAGAGAAGCAAGAGAAGAAGAGAAGGAAACTTGAAGAAGAAGACTAAGGAAGAGGAGGAAGTTTAGAGAAACCTCTGAATTAAGGTATGAACTTAATTCCCTACCTAAATAAGAGAGCCTAGAATAGTTATGAAGAACATAGGATTAGGAGAAACCCAAATCATCCGTCAATGGACAAGTTTCATGAGATTCCATGGAGGAAATCATTATGGAAAATGATTGGTGTACAAATTGTAATCTTGAGCCATAGAATAATCATAGAATGGACCATGAAAGTAAGCTAAAGGATCCAAACATGAAGGGATGGACTTTAAAATGAAAGGGCGACCCAGAACACGTGTGGTCGCATGTAGGTTAGAATGATATCCGACCCTACGAGACCAAGTGATCAACCACATGCCCTTGGAAAGTCCCAGGGAGGGTGTGGTCGCACGTAGGGTCGAATGGTATCCAACCCCACCTGCGACCCTACACCATGGGGTCGCAGAAACTACTACCCTAAGTGCTACCCTACCTGTGACCCTACACCATGGGATCGAACTCTGTTAGTTAGTTTAAACATGTTGGAATTAATTTTAATTAAAATCTATCGACTTGTTAGGTCCTTCTAGTGGTTTAAAAGTGAATTATAAAGCTTGAATGAGGATCTACTAGCAATCAAAGGTGAGGGAACAAGACCTAGACTAATTGGCTAATAATAAACTATTTTTGTTTATTGAGTCCAATACCATCAATGATTCAATGCTTGTATGATTGTAATGTGCATATAACATGTCATCAACTATTTCTGTTATTATTGTTCATGCATATTTAATTTCATTTATTTATAACATGATGATGATAATGATGCTAGGAATAGGCATGTGAATGTATGTGTGTGGTTAGTGTACTTGATGCGAGTGGAGAATCAGGGGGAGGACGTGACACTGTAGTTCATCCTGGTCACCAGACTCTAGCTCTATCTCTACTCAAGTCTTGTCCACTAACTTCATCATATCGCCATTACCATAGCAGAACTATTACGTCGTAGGGCATCAATGGAGGTGGTCTCGGACCGTGTAGTCTCTGACTCTGCCGGGGGGCCTTAGCTCTATCTCTATGGACGTATTGAGGGATGCTGGGGTGAGGCCTTGGATACACTGCTTAACATTAGGATTGGTTAGTTGTAAGCCCAGTTTGCAAGCCCTCACCATCAGGGGCTTACGTGTTGGTATGGGTAGAGCATCAGGGGAAGTGTGATGCGGTGTGGTCCTAAGCACTTTAGCTCTATCTCTATTCCATGGTGGGTGCATGTGGGGGTGGCAATGGTGTTTGATCCATTGGGTGGTTCCACACATTCGTGTATAGAGGTGCGATGGCCACCTATCCTTTCTATTGCACATTGTAAACTTATGAACCAGACCAAAGATGTGAATTGAATGCATGCATATGTTTGTTGCATTGTTTTGTTTTCTCATTGAGCCGTGATGTGTGCTCACCCTTTTCGAATTTGAATATTTTTAGTTGATGATGCAGGTACGACAGTGAAAGATTATATGAATGCTCCAACGTACGGGCATGCGGCGACAATGGAGGCAGAAGTGATGATGGAGTCGCATGATTCATCATGCAAGTACAACTCCTGTGTTTTTTTATTAGATTTTGTTTAAGTTATACAGACAATGTAATTGATTTAATTATTTTAATTTATGTCTTAGTCTTTTTGGGAGATAATTGGATAATTTATTTACTTTTTCACAGCTAGACTCTCAATTCATTTAATATTAAAGACTTCCGCTATTGTGTATTTATTCTGATTTTTGGTTGTGGATGTGTATGGTTTAAGCAAATGGACATAGTCTATTCGAGATCCTGGTTGAACCGTTGGTTTATTAGCGGTTCATCACACCATTCTGAATAGTACGGGATTGGGGTGTGACAACTTGGTATTAGAGCCCTCAGGCCCTGTCTATTTAAACCAGTATACATCCATAAGAGTTCATGAACTGAGTTAGGATAAAACTTAAAACTATAATAAGAACACATTATAAGCACCTGTGTTGTATGAGACAAATTAAGAAAGAGAATAATGCACTATTAAAAAGGAGAAACAAGTTTCATATACATCGAATAAAAAGCAAACGTTTATACATATCCAAATCATAGTACAGTCCACAATCTGGATAGTTACTCTGTAGTACAAAGAAAAAAAAAGAAAAATATACATCATGGAGCTGGAGGTGCTGGAGAAGGAGGTGCCTCACGATCCCGGTCATAGTCCTCAGCATACACTCTAGTCAACTAGGCTACCTGAGTCTGAGTCGTCTAGAGACTAGCTGTCAACTCGACTATCCGCTGATCAGAGACACGTTGAGCATCTAGAAGCTTGCCTACTCTCAGATCAGTCACGCGCTGAGCCTCTCTAATCTCACTTAGTAGCCCCATCATATCATCAGAGGGTGGGCGTGAAGGACCAGCAGTGTGTGAAGGAGTCCGAGATGGACCAGCTCCAGTAGAATGTAGAGGTGATGGAGGAGGTATGGCGTCTACATCCATGAACATATGATCCTCATCCTCAGCATCACCCCCATGGACCCCTGCTCCTGCTGCTGCTGCTGCCGCCTCAGCGTCTACTATCTCTACTCTAGTATGAGGACGCACCAGAGCGTTCCTCTCGTCATCATTGACTTGAGCATCCCACATACCCATCCTACAGATGGCCTCCCAGTCATGGTCCGATGAGAAGGTCTTCTCTTGAATCCTCTCATCTAATAAATCAACGTGTAGGCATGTGAGCAGTGTAGTGATTAGACATCCGTAGGGCAGGTTGCCTAACTGACCAGGCAGCGTCGCGCAGATCATCGTCTGGATGATAATATAAGGAAGGCAGACAGGCTGCCTGGTGCAAATGCAGTAGAGGACATACTGAGTCAACTACAAAATCCTATCATAGTGTCCACTCTGGGGAATCAGGTTGTGCTGGATGATCTTGCAGTACACCCGAGGCTCTGGGCGTAGGTTGATCGCTTTCATCTCCCAGCGATCATCTCTAAGGAGCTGACTACCAATCTCAGCACGCATCTCCAAGGATAGGAACTAGGGTTCCTTAGGAGCACAGTACACCAAAGGGCCATCATTTGATATGCCCAAAAGATCAGCCAACTGCTGGCAGTTAAATGAAACCTCCACCCCTTTTACGTAGCTAGTGATCCTGAGCTCCCTACCCCTCTCTGTGTCATTGGGATCCCCCACTACCTGGAGATTGTAATAGAACTGCTTCACCAAACCAGGACAAGTACAAGCCTCATAGGTGATCACAGGAAGCCAGCCCATGTCACCAAAGCACCCTCCACGTTAAACAAGGCTAGACTGGCCAAGTTTACACAGCGACCTCCCTCTTCTTTCTTATGCTCATAGCGAGCATACCGAGCTTCTGCCTCGTTGGAGTGGAAACGAATGGGGTCATGAGCCCTAGAAACCTTGGTACGAGCCATACTATCTGCCAAGACACAGAAAAATAAATAATAGATTAGTAATGGTGAAAAACTCAAAAATTTCGGCATTATAATGACATGATTTGGCCAAAAGCCTCACTTTTCACCCAAACAACTGGGCAAGAGGACTTACATAGGTTCCAAACCATCCTGCAAAGCTCATACAGTTGGAAATTTAATCTAGGAAGATCGAATTTGAAGAAATTCCAACAAATTGGAAAAATCTCAAAAATTAGGTCAAAAATGAAAAATTTTAAGTTTCTCAATAACCAACCGATGAAACTCAAATATTTTTGAGGGCTTTCATCCATTGGGTGACCAATAGCAAAAGCCCCCATAAAAATTAAATTTTTATGGTAAGAAAGTTTTTAATTTGAAGAAAATGATATAATGGACGAAAAACCTAGTTTAGAAAGCTTAAAAAATGGAAAATAGTAGAGAGCATACCAGAAGAGAAGGAGCGGGAGTCGTAAATGGAAGAAACAATCACCAAACCCTAGGGGTCGATACTGTAGCAACTCAGGGGAAGCGAGTTGAGTTGGAAGAAAAGAGGAAGAATAGGAAATGAATCCAAAATTAGGTTTAAAAACCTGATTTTGGATCGTAGGGTCGTAGAATTCGACAAAATGTGTGACCCTACGATCGACCCTACCATCGACCCTAGGCTCTCGGTGTTCTGACAGAAAACCATGGGTCGGACCTAGGTTCGGACATATACCGACCCTACGATTGACCCTAGGCTCTCGTTGAGCTGACAATGTTCTTAGGGTCGCATACCCTAGGGTCGAATATAGTGCAACCCTACCATCGACCCTACAATGGAAAATTCAGTATTTTCACTAAATGACTTGAAAAATTGGAAATTTATATTGATTAGTCGGAGTTTGACTTGAGAACAACTTATAATGATTGCCTCACATGTTTTATGACTATTTTTCAGACATTACCACCACCAGAATAGGAAATGGCTGGGAGCAGAGTGGCTAGACGAGGCCGTAACCCCACCACCACCACCTGTGGAGGAAGACAGCCATGTAAATCCTGAAGCACAAGAGAATCTGAATATGGCACAACCAGTAGCTAGTGGCCAAGCAAATCCTATAAACTTGCCAGCGCCACCTACGGATTTGGCTACAGTCGTAATGAACTTGGCACAACAGCTGCAGCAAATACAACAGGTGCAAGCCAATATGCAAGCTGCTATAGGAATGGTTTTTCCAGCTGCCCATATGACACCTATGTCGACAGGGCAAGCTAGCACAGTACCAAGGGGGAAGCATCACGGTACCCCACGCACCTCAAACACCAGTTATGCAGGCTCTAGTGCAGAATCCTACGGTAGCTCAAGGTAGTTACCAGTACCAACCACCCATGTATGGGGCCTACGCTCAGTATCAGCTGGACCATTCCCGACTGATCGAGCATTTTCTAAAGTTGAAGCCTAAAGAATATAATGGTAAACCAGCTTATCCTTTGTGGCCAGCACATTGGATCGACGAAATGGGGAGGAATTTTATGATGATGACAGTGAATGAGGAGGAGAAAGTACTGTGTTCAACCTTCATGCTGAAAGGCAATGCACACCACTGGTGGAAGACCACATGGACTTATCTGTTAACAAAGCACGCCCAATTGACCTGGGCTATCTATAAAGAGGCATTCTTTGAAAAGTACTTCCCCAGAAGTTTCAGAGATTCTATGGAGAGAGAGTTCCTAAGTTTATATCAGGGGCAAATGACCGTGGATGCATACCAACAGCGTTATGAAGAGCTGTTTTTCTTTGCACCCGTCAGCATGCAAGAGGAAAATACTAAGACCCGAAGGTTCGTCATGGGACTTAGGGGAAGCATTCGGGAGCATGTTCTGGGACTGGAGAAGAAAGTCTACAATGAAGCAGTACAGATTGCTCGAGTGATAGAGTTGAGCCAGAAAGAGAGCTATTTTGCTCAGAATAGAGGTATCAAGAGGCCAAATGGGAATTCTTATAATAGAGGGAACACAAGGACATTCAAACCCTTTCGTACCCAAACCTTCAATGCTGCAGCCAAGACTACAGCAGCTCAACCGCAACAAAAGCAAAACAACGGAGTAAAATGCTTTAACTGCAACCAAGTAGGACATTATTCAAGGGAGTGTCCTAAGCCCAGAAAGCAGCTACAGCAAGGAAAGGTTTATGCTGTTACATCTGAGGATGCTGCCGCATTGCCTGATGTGGTTACAGGTATGACCTGAACCTTTCATTTTGTGTTACATTGTGTGAGCATGTAGACTAAATTAAAACAAATCACATGTATCGTACCTATTAATGGCATACCCGCTAGAGTACTCTTTGATTCTAGAGCTACTCATTCTTTTATATCCATGTCATTTGGAAAGAAGCTAAATCTACCCCTCAAATCTTTAGACTACAAACTGCTTTTACGATCACCTTTGGGATTAGAAGTGGAATTAGAAAAAAGTTATGGACATGTCCAGTTCTTATTGGCGAGAAACTTTGGATCCAACCTTGATTCAACTTGAGATGGCAGACTTTGACGTCATCTTGGGGATGGACTGGTTAGCTCGGCATTCTACAAACCTATTATGTGTAAAAAAGAAACTGACATTTAAAGACAAGAAAGGAGCAGAGTTTAGTTTTGTGGGAACCAAACTTCCTCGTAAATGGAAACTCATCCTCTCTGCATTAAAGGCTAGAAAATACCTCAAGAAAGGAGGAGTTGGGTATCTAGTATCAGTGGTCGACCTCACCAAGGAAGCACCACGAATGGAGAATATTGATGTTGTGCGTGATTTTCCAGATGTATTTCTTGAAGAACTACTAGGACTACCACCCGACCGAGCGACAGAGTTCGTTATAGATCTGATATCGGAAGCCACACCAGTATCTAAAGAATCCTATCGAATGGCTCCTACTGAATTGAAGGAATTAAAGGTATTAAAGGTACAGTTACAGGAATTATTGGACAAAGGTTATATTAGACCTAGCATATCACCATGGGGAGCGCCAGTATTGTTTGTAAAGAAGAAGGACGGTAGCGTTCGACTGTGTATAGACTATCGGGAATTGAATAAGCTTACAATCAAGAATCGGTACCCGTTGCCTCAGATCGATGACTTGTTCGATCAGTTGCAAGGTGCCAAGGTGTTCTCCAAGATTGATCTTCGGTCAGGATACCATTAGTTGATGATTAAGGACGGTGATATTCCAAAGACAGCATTCTGAACAAGATATGGACATTACGAATTTTTAGTCATGTGTTTTGGATTGACTAATGCACCCGCAACTTTTGTGGAACTCATGAATTGGGTATTCCATGATATGTTGGATACGTCGGTCATTGTGTTTATTGATGATATACTGGTCTACTCCAAGGACAAGGAAACTCATGTCACGAGTCTAAGAGCCACTCTGCAGCGACTAAGGAAAGAGAAGCTTTACGCCAAATTTATAAAGTGTAAGTTTTGGTTAAATGAGGTCGCTTTCTTAGGCCATGTTGTATCCGCTGAGGAATTAAAGTGGATCCTAGCATGATTGAAGCCATTGTGGGAAGCACCGAAGAACGTTGTAGAAATTAGAAGTTTCCTAGGTCTAGCTGGGTATTATCGACGATTCGTGGAAGACTATTCCAGAATTACCGTACCTCTCACCAGTTTGACTAAGAAAGTAGAAAAGTTTTTTGGACTGTTAAATGTGAGAAAAGTTTCCAAACATTGAAGGCTAGATTGATATCTGCTCCGATCTTGACTACTCCTATTCCAAGATAGCCATTTACCTTGCACACCGATGCGTCTGGATTGGGTTTAGGATGTGTACTTATGCAAGGAGAAGAAGTAGTTGTGTATGCTTCAAGACAACTGAAAACACATGAGAAGAATTATCCTACTCATGACTTGGAATTAGCAGCAGTAGTACATGCTGTCAACATATGGAGACATTATTTGTACGGAGAGAAATTTTAGATTAAATCAGATCATAAGAGTCTTACTTATCTTTTTAATCAGAAGGAGTTGAACATGAGACAAAGAAGATGGCTGGAATTATTGAAAGATTATGATTGTGATATCCAGTATCATCTAGGAAAGGCTAAATGTAGTTGCTGATGCGCTAAGCAGAAAAGCAATGATAAAATCTCAAGGGGAGGTTAACACGACTACAACAATGTGTGCTACAGGAAAAGTATTCAATATTGGTAATGAGAAGTTCGTGATAGATGCACCAGGTGGATCAACCAAACAAGGGTTTATTCATCGGTTTTCAAATATGTTCGCAACATTGAAGATTGTATCTGATATAATTGATGAAGTGAAAGCCGCTATTAAATCAGACCCTTATCTGGGAATGGTATAAGAAGACATCGAAAAAGGTAGGACAATTCCTGAGTTCACCTTGGACAATGAAAAGGTACTGAAGTACAAAGGAAGAGTATGTGTTCCTGAAATAGAAAATTTGGACATTAGACACCGACTAATGAAGGAAACTCACACCACCGCCTATTCGGTACATCCTGGAAGTACAAAGATGTATCATGATTTGAAGAAATTATATTGGTGGAGAGGAATGAAAGCAGATGTAGCTAAATTCGTGTCTCAATGCCTAAATTGTTAGAGGGTAAAGGCTGAACGGCAAAGACCTGCAAGACTGTTGCAGCCGCTGCCAGAACCAGCATGGAAGTGGGACTGCATCACTATGGACTTCATCACTGGGTTACCATTGACTCCTCGAGTAGTTGATGCAGTCTAGGTGATTTTGGATCGTCTGACTAAGACAGCTCGCTTTTGGCTATACGACCATAGTATACCCTGGAGAGGTTAACCAAGCTATATGTGGATAACGTTGTCAGATTATATGGTGTACCTGAAAGCATTGTATCCGATAGAGACCCACGCTTTACTTCAAAGTTTTGGGAAGGATTGCAAAAGGCTATGGGTACAACGTTGAAGTTCAGTACTGCATTCCATCCTCAGACAGACGGACAGTTGGAGCGTACCATTCAGATTTTAAAAGACATGCTTCGAGCCTGTGTAATAGATTTTAAAGGATCGTGGGATGAGAAACTACCATTGATCGAGTTCGCTTATAACAACAGCTATCAGGATACTATACAGATGTCACTCTATGAAGCACTGTATGGTAGGAAGTGTCGAACTCCTCTGTTTTGGAATGAAGTTGGAGAACGTAGCATCGTTGGACCAGAATTTGTTGAAGAGACTTAGTCGACATTATCAAGGAAAGAGTTAGAACAGCTCAGAATCATCAGAAATAGTATGCAGATACTCGATGTCAAGACCTGAAATTTGTCGTAGATGATAAGGTATTCTTGATAGTATCACCTATGCTGAGTTTAAAACGATTTGGACAGAAAGGGAACCTAAGTCTGAGATATGTCGGGCCATATGAGATTCTAGCTAAACATGGAAAAGTGTCTTATCAGTTAGCACTACCACCATCTATGTCAAGTGTGCATGATGTATTTCATATCTCATTATTAAAGAAGTACGTCAGAGATCCAACGCAAGTTTTGAAAGCCGATCCACCAAATCTAACTAATGATTTGACATTCGAAGCAGCACCAACTGAAATGACTAGCCGAAAGGTTCAACGTCTACGCAACCATGACATATACTATGTTAAGGTCACCTGGAAGAGCCGAGATATAGAAGAGATCACAGGGGAAGAAGAGAACGCTATGCGAAAGTAATATCCTCACCTTTTCAACTCAGAAGGTATGTACAAATTTTGAGGATGAAATTTTTAATAAGAGGGGGGAGTTGTAAGACCTATATCGAACTAACCGGTCTTACCTCCTTGTACCAAGTCTACCTATCATGGTCGAGCCAAGTGGACCAAGTGCGTGAAGAAACCACAAGACCAAATATGAAGTCTAACCCAAAAATAGTCAAATGTGAGGGTAGGGTCGCATGCCTAAACAGGTATGATCGACCCCACCTCAAAAGAAGTCCAACCCATGACTTTTTAGTCGTGGGGTCGCATGACTAAAAAGACGTAGGGTCGACGGATTCTGCGACCCTACGATGACAGACAGAAATCAGAAATTAGGAAACCTTCCTAATTCAAAGGGGGTTTTCCGAAACTCATTGGGACTTATTATGGAGGGTTTTCCTCTATAAATAGGACATCCCTTAGCCTCTTTCACTCATTTAGAACCCTAATTGAAAGTGAGAGAAAGAGAAAGAGAAGGAAGAGAAGAAGAAAAGGAAACTTGAAGAAGAAGACTAAGGAAGAGGAGGAAGTTTAGAGAAACCTCTGAATTAAGGTATGAACCTAATTCCCTACCTAAATAAGAGAGCCTAGAATACTTATGAAGAACATAGGATTAGGAGAAACCCTAATCATCCGTCCATGGACAAGTTCCAAGAGATTTCATGGAGAAAATCATTATGGAAAATGAATGGTGTACAAATTGTAGTCTTGAGCCATAGAATAATCATAGAATGGACCATGAAAGTAAGCTAAAGGATCTAAACATGAAGGGATGGACTTTAGAATGAAAAGTCGACTCAGAACACGTGTGGTCGCACGTAGGTTAGAATGATATCCGACCCTACGAGACCAAATGATCGACCACATGCCCTCGAAAAGTCCCAGGGAGGGTGTGGTCGCATATAGGGTCGAATGGTATCCGACCCCACCCGTAACCCTACACCCAGGGGTCGAAGAAACTGCTACCCTAGGTGCTACCCTACCTGCGACCCTACAAGTTCTGTTAGTATAAACATGTTGGAACTAATTCTAATTAAAATCTATCGACTTGTTAGGTCCTTCTAGTGGTTTAAAAGTGAATTATAAAGCTTGAACGAGGATCTACTAACAATCAAAGGTGAGGGAACAAGACCTAAACTAATTGGCTAATAATAAACTATTTTTGTTTATTGAGTCCAATACCATCAATGATTCTATGCTTGTATGATTGTAATGTGCATATCACATGTCATCCACTATTTCTGTTATTACTGTTCATGCATATTTAATTTCGTTTATTTATAACAAGATGATGATGATGATGCTAGGAATAGGCATGTGAATGTATGTGTGTGGTTAGTGTACTTCATGCGAGTGGAGCATCATGGGGAGGACGTGACATTGTGGTTCATCCTGGTCACCAGACTCTAGCTCTAACTCTACTCAAGTCTTGTCCACTAACATCATCGTATCGCCATTACCTTAGCAGAACTATTACATCATAGGGCATCAGGGGAGGTGGTCTCGTACCGTGTAGTCTCTGACTCTGCCTAGGGGCCTTAGCTCTATCTTTATGGATGTATTGAGGGATGTTGGGGTAAGGCCTTTGATACACTGCTTAACATTAGAATTGGTTAGTTGTGAGCCCAGTTTGCAAGCCCTCGCCAACAGGGGCTTACGTATTGGTATGGGTAAAGCATCAGGGGAAGTGTGATGCGGTGCGATCCTAAGCACTTTAGCTCTATCTCTATTCCATGGTGGGTGCATGTGGGGGTGGCAATGGTGTTTGATCCATTGGGCGGTTCCACACATTCGTGTATAGAGGTGCGGCAGCCACCTATCCTTTCTATTGCACATTACAAACTTATGAACCAGACCAAAGATGTGAATTGAATGCATGCATATGTTTGTTGCATTGTTTTGTTTGCTCACTGAGCCGTGATGTATGCTCACCCTTTTCGAATTTGAATATTTTTAGTTGATGATGCAGATACGACAGTGGAAGATTATATGAATGCTCCAACGTACGGGCATGCGGCGGCAATGGAGGTAGAAGTAATGATGGAGTCGCATGATTCATCATGCGAGTGCTACTTCTGTGTTTTTTATTAGATTTTGTTTAAGTTATACAGACAATGTAATTGATTTAATTATTTTAATTTATGATTTTAAAAGGGGTACCTAACGTGTTGGTCCTCAATTTGGCACTGTGTCTAGTTCGACTACGGGGGAAAACCCTGGCACGAAAGAAAATCTGAGTTAGACCGGATTTTCTGGGTGCGGCTTTTACATTCCCCCATCATAGGCTTTATCTTGACAATATATTCTATGCCTCAACCACTTCATTGGGTACTCACTTCCCAATCCCTGATGGATAAACACATAGAACAGACTCATCCCTAGCTCTCACATGAAACGTTAGAGGCTAGTTCCCAACCCTATCTGTTTCCCTACTCCAACAGCAAAGGGGCATAACCATAGTTGGTCCAGAATAAGCTTATGCCAATACCTAAACACCTATTGGCAAGGGTTGTCTATCACGGGATATGAAATCTAAACCAAGATTTATTACTAATGCAAGTACCATATCCTAGCTTAATGGACTAAGAAAAATCATCCCATTTCAGCTATCTAGATCCACTAGGACACAAGCGAATGGCAAACAATCATGTTATCAAACATCCACATGCTATCAAACATTCCATAATCAACCAATCCAATACAGAGTTATAACACGCAAATGCATGAACAAATATCACAGTTATTGAATGGCATGTTATCACATAGTAAACCAAAAAAGTAGCAAGCACATGCACAAAGAAACAAGAAAATAAAATGAATACTAATCCCTCACCTGTATTTGGTGAGCTAGTCTTTACTCTGTGGTAGACAGAGTCCCTGTCCTTGTTTTCCTACATCGGCTTATCTATTACAATTAAGGTACAAATGTTACATATGATTGTTTATTCTCACTTCTGTTAGGTCTAGGGTATCCTCATTAGTCTTAGGAACATGCTGGTTAAGTCTCAATGTCCATGGTCAAACATTTAATCAAAACAAGCTTGTTATAATAAGGTGGTCGATGGAGGTGGTCGAACAGCTATGGTGGTCAATCATCTCAGTTTTATCAACCGCCTAGGTAATTCTCTCTAGACGAATTCTAGAGGCTTGCACCTCTGTAGGGTTGCTTCTACGTATTTATGACGGGTTTGAATCATTGGATAGGATAGTCGCATTCCCATAGGTTATATGCAAGTGTGGTTCATGACATTGAATGTCGGCTTTGCAACCACACGTGCTTACACACTTGGAGGCACATTCTACTCAAACCAATCATTCGAACATGTTCATTATGTCATTCTTGAGGTGTAGGATGATTAACATGTCTAAATAGTCAATTGGGATTAAAAATACCAAAATACACCTCTCTGGAAGTCGTGCGATTAACGACAGTAGAGGCGGTCGATCAACTCAGTTTGATTGACCTCCTTGGTCGATCGCCTTATACCAGAGAGCTCGAACTGATTCAATTTCAGTCCTTTCTCCAAGGCACAAGGTCAAGGGCTATTTCAGAGGGATTCTAAGCATCTGTACAACATTAATGGACATATTCCAATCGTACTTGAATGTTATACATCATTATAAAATCCTACTTTAATGCTTGTATTAGTTTATTCATTATTAGTATTATGGAACAGTTCTACCTATTCTTCATTAATGGCATCTTCTGGAATCTTATTCTAGCATGATTAGAGGTTAAGTTTTACCTCCTGGGATCATCAAGGGCTCAGCCTAAGTAATGTTAGAATAGTTTCTAGGATTACCTTAATGCTTATGCACAAGCTGTTGTGGTGAGAAGCTTGAGGGAGAATCTTCAATTGTAGTTCTTCCTCTTCTTCTTCCTTCAACATGCTCCAATTCACTCTCTCTCTCCCAAAATATGTCAGAGGTTCTAATGTCCTCGATTAGGGTTCATAAAGAGTTTATATTATGGAGTTTATGCAAGAGTTAGAGTTGCATTGCAACTCTTCCCTTAAGAGTCCTATTTCTAGTATAAGTGTGATGGAGGAGACTTGGAGGTTGTCAATTGACACTCCAATACATTCAAAAATAGGTCCCACATGATTTGGAACAATCATGGGTGGTTAGGAACCAATTAGAACCAAGCCCAACTAAATTAGACTCGGACTGGCCCAATTTTGGGTTTTAGCAGTCGACTAACTCATTTTGGTCAACCATCTATTCTAAATTGGTTTAGAATGGCTAGGCCTTGATTGGTTTGACTGATTCTTCCCAAATGAAGTTTTTATACAAAGAGATAAAGGCTTTTGACTCTTACCTAGAGTTCCATACACTCCATTGATGATACAGATGCTAGGCTAGTGTTGGCAGGAGAACCTATTATGTGAGAAAAATTTAAATTAGGGTGTGGGTTTCACAATTCCCCCCACTAAAAAGAATTTCATCCCCGAAATTGGCTTACCTTGTTCTTCAAACCAGTGTGGGTATTTCTCACAAATTTCTTCTTCCTTTTCCCACGACGCTTCATCCTTAGTATGGTTCTTCCATTGCACTTTGATGTAGGCAATGGATCGGCTTGTTAATTGATGAACCTTCCTATCCAGGATTTCTGGCGGTTCAACTTCATAATTCAAGTCTGTATCCATTGCTGGAAGTTCAATATTCAGCACATGTGTAGGGTTGGTGATGTACTTTTTCTACATTGACACATGAAACACGTCATGGACACCAGCAAGTGCGAGAGGTCAAGCTAATTGGTATGCTACAGCTCCACTTTAGCTAAGTATCTGATACGGTCCTATATATCTTGGACTTAGCTTTCCCTTCTTGTAGACTCTTCGAATTCCTTTGAAAGGTGACACTTTCAGGGAGACTTTATCGTCTACTTCAAATTCAAGATATTTGTGACGAAGGTCTGCATAGCTCTTCTATCTTGACTGAGTAGCTTTAATCCTTTCCCTTATCAGATCAACATTCTCGCAAGTCTCTTGGACAATATCTGGTCCAAGGATTCTTCTTTCACCAACTTCATTCCATTATAAGGGAGTTCTGCATTTTCTTCCATACAATGCTTCGTAAGGTGTCATCTTGATTGTGGACTGATAGCTATTGTTATATGCAAACTCCATTAATGAGAGGTTTCGATCTTAATTTCCTTTAAAATCTAGAGCGTAGGCTCTAAGCATATCTTTCAATATTTGGATCGTTCTCTTAGATTTTCCATCTATTTGAGGGTGAAAGGTAGTACTAAACTTTAGTTGCATTCCCATTGCTTTTTGTAGTCCTTCCCAGAACTTAGATGTAAATCTTGGGTCGCTATCAGATACAATACTAGCCAAAACTCTGTGTAGGCTAATGACTTGATCGATATATAGTCTGGTTAGCTTATCCATGGAATATTGAGGTCGAACTGCAATGAATCTTGTATTTTAGTAAATCTATCCATAATAACTCTGACTACATCTACAGAGCGTGCTATTAGTGGTAACCCTGTAACGAGGTCCATTGTAATGTGGTCCCAGTTCCATTTTGGTACTGGTAATGATTGAAGTTTACCAGATGGTCTTTGACTTTCTGCTTTGACTTGCTAACATGTCAAACACTAGTATACAAATCAAGCCATATCAGCTTTGAAACCTCTCTACCAAAATTTCTTCTTCAAGTCCTGATACATTTTTGTACTTCTAGGATGCATAGAGTATGGGGATGAATGGGCTTCGATTAGAATCTTTTCCTTTAAGTCTTCTTCATATTCTAGCATGCATACTCTACCACGATAATAGATAACTCCATTATTCAAAATGAAATCAGGGTCTTGATTTCCATTCTTGAGTTTACTCTTCAGTGCACTAAGGTGATGATCCAGTGTCGTTGCCTTTTTGATCTCTTGCAACAACATCGGTTGTATTTGAAGGGCACCTAGAGTGGCAGTAGTGGCTTCAATCAACTCTTCTAGTAGATCACTTGCAATGGAGTTTTCATCTATGGGTGGAGGAATGACTTGAGATTCAGATAAAATGTAGTCGCTAGCTGTTACGGTTGGAAATCGCCCATCGATCCGCACTCTGAATGACCTGCAATCACAGAGATGAGACAAAGGAGTTGGGCGCCTAAGCCCCGGGTACACTCCGATGCCTAAGTTAGATTCCCAAAGTAAACAGTCAAGAGATAGTAGAAAGCTATCTCCAGTTTAGAGAGTGGGACGTTGAGAGAGTTTGAGCGTGTGAGAGGGATGAATAATAATAGCTTGTCACTTGTGCGTGCGTAAGAGATAACCTTGAGGGGTTGCCCTCTACTTATAGATTGGGAAGAGGCATGGAGGCACCAGGACTCGGGGAGGTAGATCGCCAATAGGATTGCCACGTGTCGTTCTGAGGGACACCTAGGTGGTAGACTCCGAGTAGGAGTCGGAGACCTTAGCCAAGGAAGCTAGGTCGATCAACTCTGGGACTGACACGTGTGAACGTGTGAGTAATGGTCGACCGGGATAGTCGGTGTCGTATCAGACCGGGAGAAGGACTCCTCAGGGGTGGCATAATCACATTAGAACTAGTCAATGGCTGAGTACCGTAGCCGAGTGGGACTGTAACTCCGAGTGCTACCAGAGAGGCCAAGTGCAAGAGAGGCCGTATACATGATAGGCCGAACACATGATGCCGAGTGCGAGACACTCCGAGCGCTCAGGCTCCGAAGGTGCAACTTGACACGTGTAGGATTAAAAATAGAAGGGACTTTTCCCTCTTAACAGATGCCCTTTGCGCTGTCGGATGCAACGAATTCGATAATGCAATAAGTTAACCGTTGAGAAAACCTGCGCCTATGAGGTTGATTGCAAGATTGATGGCTGCATTGAATGACTCCGGGTGCTCTTAAGTTGAGGCGGTTGCATCAACCATCTGCACGATTGATTGAGGCACGGGCCTTGAGGCGTAAAACTCGGGTTCTGCAAACATGATCGATCGTCGATCTTTTGATTTCACGCAGATCGACCCTTGATCCGGCGGCCACTAGGAGGCGGTGTGCCTCGAGAAAGAGTGCCATTAACTACCGCTCGTCTTCGAATCTGTCGAATGCATCGAATGGCTGAGACTGAAGTGACACGGATCGACATATTGATCCGACGGTTATCTGGAGGCTACGTTCCTCGAGGAGAAGCGTCATCATTACGCATGACGTCAGACTGTCACGTCGCGTCCGGTGCGGTAGACGAAGACCAATGGTGTTGAAGCACTTGTTCGGAACCCGAAGAGATGGTTCACGGTCACAGGACCTATAAATACTCTTCTATTTCATTCATTCAACCATTTGCTTCAGTTTCAACCGGAGTTTCATCAGAGCACTCGGAGTCTAGTCAAACTTCCCCATCTTTGATCTTTGCTTCTGCAGTCGGAGTTCAATTTCTTCCAACCAGTAAGTCTCCTCACATTTCCTTTCTTGTTCTTTCATGCTTAGTAGCTTTTCTTCCAATAGTATTACCTATTCCGATAGAGTGAGAGTGAGTGAGAAAATGGCCCTTTCTCGAACTTCTTCTTCTTCTGAGGGATCATCCTCCTCTAGGGAAGGATGGCCCACTGCCTCCAAGGCTTCCAATTTGGTTTCAGAGGAGGAACTTGAGAAGAGTTCCTCTGAGGCCGAAGAGCATGGTCACCCCGCGGGCCCTCCGGCTCAACGGGCATCTCGTCAGAGAGGCGGCTGACCGTCAGTAACTGCTTTTGGCACCGTCCCAGCATGGAAGGTGCCGAGTAAGATCAAAACCAAAGCGGCTTTGTTATCAATCTGCCGGGCATACCAGCTCGTAGAGCCAATGACAAATGTCCGCGTTCGGCTCCCAACCTCCGATGAGCGGGCATGTACCGTGAATACGTCGGAGATTTGCGTGTATGAACACACCCTGAAGTCTGGGCTCCGGTTTCCCCTTCACCCATTAGATGTAGAAATCCTTCAAGCCTACCGCATCGCCCCCTCCCAGCTTGCTCCGAATGGGTGGCGATGCATATTCGCCTTCATCCTGTTCGTCCGCCGACTGGGTGAGACTCCGACCTTGAACTTGTTTCGGTCGTTTTCCAGTTGTCCAGTCTGACCGAGGCCCGGGCTATGACCAGGTGGTACTTTTTTAGTCAGAGGGGCAGAAAGAAGCTTCCGGCTATCACCCAAAAGCCTTCCTCCATCCACGGTGGAAGGACAAGTTTTTCTTCGTGGGTCCTCCTGCGGACGGCTCGGCTCTTCCTCTGTCGAACGTTTGGCTGGTGGTCGACTCCACGGGGTTCAACAAAATCCCCTTCCTGACGACGGAGGAGAGAAGGGCTCAGCGTAAGATGATGGCTGGGAAGACTGTGCACCTCTCCAACCTTGTGGATCCCGTGCAGTTGGCCGAGCACGGTCTCCTTGGTGAGTTTAATAACATTAGGACTCAGACTATGTACTGCTGCTATCTTGATGTTGTCACTAACTATTTTCTCCTTGCAGTGAACTTCAAAGACGATAAGATCGTTGCCCGGATCATGACCAAGCGGACGGCCGAGGCCGCGAAGGGGGTTCAGCCGGCTGGCGGGCAAGAGGGCACACCTCCACGGAAAGAACCGAGGGCCACTGTCGGGGCAAAGGGCAAGGGGCCCATGCCCGAGGAGCCACCGAAGAAGAAAATAAAGTCGGCCGCGGAGCTTCCGGCCGACATATATAAGACAAGGCCGGCCCCCAGGCTCGACCGTGAGGAGACAACAGCGGGGACTGCGACGAAGGAAGTCCAGCCCCGCCAAGAGGCAGCGAAGGAGGCCCAGCCCCTTCAGGTGATCGCTGCGAAGGAAGCCAAGGCCGATCAGGGCACGGTGACGCCTACGGCAAAGAGCGCTACCGAAAGCCCGAAGGTGGTTGATCTGACCGGGGCCACTGGGGCCTCCAAGGAGGAAGCTGAGCACGCGGCCCACCAGAAGGGTGAAAAGGAGGCTCTGAAGATAGCCTTCTCTCCTACGCTCAGACTGAAGTCGACGGACTCGGTATTCAAGAGTACAAGGGTGGCTAGAATCATAGTCACCGAGGGACGCCTCCCGGAGGACATAGCTTTCACCTCCGGCTTGTCGAACGAGGACTTCTACAGACGAGCGTTCACAACGTGCAATCAGGTAATATTCAGAGTTTTCATTTCTCTTCTTTTTTTTATTCATGTTATTTCCTGACTGGTCCCTTTTGTGCAGATGAGCAATTTTTTGGCTGAGGTCAGCGAGCGGGCTGCTCGGGCCTTCCTCGATCTGGACGAGAATGAGGTCCTGGAGATCTCCCTACGCGAAGCTTTGAAGGCCACCGAGGAGAACCTTGTTAACAAGTCCTCGGAGGTCAAGGGCCTCGTTGCAGAGAAGACCAACCTCCAGACGTCCCTGGACAAGGCCGAGGCCGCTCTCGACGAGGAGCACAAGAAAGTGCACTCTTCAGAAGAGAAACTTCGGTTGGCCGAGGACAAGCGGCGAAAGGCCGAGGAGGATCTGCAGGCTGAGGTGCAGGAGAAGTTGGCACTGGAGGAGAGGCTTTGGAAGGCCGAGGTTTGAGCAAGGCCGAGGAGGCTCACCGGGAGGGTTTGGCTCGGGCTGTCGACGAGTACAAATCTTTGCCTCAGTATGACGAGGACGTCGGGGAGGCCGCCTGTGGGTACTTTGAGAGGGGGGTCAAATATTTGAGGGAGCAACTAACGGATAAGGGGGGCCTCAAGATAAACTGGTCGACGATCCCGATTGTCGCCCAAATTGATAGGTTGGAGTCCCCGCCCGTTGCTGAAAAGGATCCGGCAGAGCCGACGGCAGCTATGGAGGCTGACCGTATGCTCGAAGATGACCTTCCTCCTTATGAAGTACCGCAGATGCCGCTCGTGGAGCTTCCGGACCTTCCCCCACCATCTGAGGATCAAGCACCCCCAACTGCCGAGGAGAACCGGCCTTGAAGAGGTGGCACTTGTATATATTTTTTGTTTTATTTTTCACTTGTATATTTGTACCACTGCCCTTGTAGGACCTTTATCAATAAAATATCCATTCTTTCCATCTACTATGTCACAATTTGTTACCTGTTCAGCGGTTTATCTGGAAGTGTTGTCTGCTCAGTCCTCGGTAGGCCGATAATACTTAACTAATTAAAGTAGTTGGGGCTATTAGCTTGTAGTAGAGTCCGAGAACGAACGATGTCGAATCCGGCCGCGGGCATTCCTTAGAAAAATGGCTAAGGCATTGTCTGGCTGCCTCTTACACCGGAAGTGTTTTCGGTTTGGCGCTTTGGCTAGCCGTGAGCACTTAGATATATCCGAGCAGTTTAATGTTTGAGATACGAGTCTGGTTTGCCCCAGCCGGGCTGCTGATGCCCGATCGCATAGTTAGGTAAATGCTATTTGTTGTCAGAGTCTGCGTATGGGCCGTGGCAGGCAGATACGAGTATGGTCTGCATGCTACCATGGCCTGCTTGTGGGCCATGTTTGGCAGATATGGGTGTGTCCTTCATGCGACCATGGTCTGCTTGTGGACCATGGTCGGAAGGTACGAGTATGGTCTTCAGGCTACCTTGGTCTGCTTGTGGACCGTGGTAGGAAGATACGGGTATGACCTTCATGTGACCATGGTCTGCTTGTGGGCCATAGTCGGAAGGTACGAGTATGGACTTCATGCTACCTTGGTCTGCTTGTGGACCGTGGTAGGAAGATACGGGTGTGACCTTCATGCGACCATGGTCTGCTAGTGGGCCATAGTCGGAAGGTACGAGTATGGTCTTCATGCTACCTTGGTCTGCTTGTGGACCATGGTAGGAAGATAAGGGTATGGTTAATGTTTTACCAATGTCTGTTTGTGATCGACTTGGCCAGAAGGAACAGCCATGAAAGACTTGTGAGGTAACTGAACTGTATGTGCTGTTATGTATTAAAAGAAACTAAGCAGATACCCTCAGAGGGGTCCGGTATACAACTAAGACTTGCTTGAAAAAATAAATTGACAAATTCTGTAATGAATGAAAAATTACGGATTATTGATAATATTTCCAAAGATTGGTGGCATGCCACATCCTCGGAATTTCTTCACCGTCCATGGTGGTCAACTTGTACGAGCTTGGTCGTCCAGTTCTGAGCACGCGATACGGTCCTTCTCAGTTCTTGGCCATCTTCCCTTGATTTGTGGGATCAGAGACTACCGTTTTTCGAAGGACAAGATCTCCGACCTTAAATTGTTTTGGTCGGACTGTCTTGTCGTAGTGACGAGCTGTCATTTGCTGGTAACTTGCCATTCGGAATGCTGCCGATTCCCTTACATCTTTGAGGTTGTCGAGGTTCGTCCGTAGATCTTCAGAGTTGGTGTGCTAGTCGAAATTGAGCATCCAGAACGTTGGATGGAAGACTTCAACGGGGACGACTGCCTCCGTGCCGAAGGCGAGCATTAAGGGTGTCTCTCCTATGGGCGTTCGGCTGGTCGTCCTATATGACCAGACAATACTTGGTAACATATCTACCCACTTTTCTTTCTGGTCTTCTATCATCTTTTTCAGGCCGCACAATATTGTTTTATTGGTGGCCTCGGTCTGGCCGCTTGTCTGCGGATGTCCAACTGACCCAAATCTATGGTCTATTCAGAATTCATCGCAAAAGTTTGCGAAGGATGCGCTGGTGAACTGAGTGCCGTTGTCAGTCACAAGGACTCTCGGCACCTCGAACCTGTACACGACCAAGTATCTGAAGAACTGTTCCACTTTGGAGGTGTCGATCTTGGCTACGGCTTCGACTTCGATCCATTTGGTGAAGTAATCAATGGCCACGATGACATATTTCCATTGATAAGTGGCTTGGGGGAAGGGCCCCATGATGTCCATACCCCATATGGTAAATGGGAGGGGACTTGTGATCGGCTGCAGTGGAGCGGCCGGAGCATGTTGCACGGGTGCATAGAACTGGCACTTGTCGCACCTGCGGGCAAGCTCGATTTAGTCGTCGTGCATTCTCGGCCAATGGTAACCTTGGCAGAGGATATTTTGGAAAAGCGATCGTCCACCCTGGTGTCGGCCGCAGGTACCCTCATGTACCTCTTTCATAACGCTCTCGGCCTCGTCTGATCGCAGGCACCTTAGCAGCGGTAGGGTATAGGATCTCCTGTATAGTACATCTTTGTGTATGGTGTATTACCCGGACTTGGCTTGGATGCGGTGGGCATCTTTCCTGTCAGTCAGTAGGGCACCCGTCCGGAGGTATTGGTATATCTCATCGTACCAGCTGGATACGACTCCGACGGGGGCTACGACTTCAACAGAGGTGCTGGCGTGGTCCAAGAATTCCACGTACACGGCAGAGTCCATCACATGGATGTCTTCCAGGGATAATCTTGATAGCTCATCCGCTTCGGTGTTCTCTTCGCGACCGACATATTGCAGCTCGACGCTCTGGAAGGTCACGATGGCCGAATTCACCTTCTCGAGGTACTTTTGCATCCCGGGCTGTCTGGCCTCGTAGTCTCCTTGTACTTGGTGGATGACCAACTGAGAGTCGCCTTGTATCACCAGCCGACGGACAACTAGGCTTTTGGCCAATCTGAGTCCGACTAGTAAAGCTTTGTACTCGGCCTCGTTGTTGGTTGCTCTGAATCCGAACCTGATAGCAGACCGTATTTTAAATCCTTCCGGACTATTCAAAATTACTCCTGCCCCTGCTTTATCTTCCATGGAGGAACCATCAACGTTCAGGATCCACGCAGCCTCGGCTTGCTCCGGAGTCGGTACCACCTGAGGTTCTGCAAAGTCTTGGTCTAGTAAGGTACTTTCGACGATAAAGTCCGCCAAGGCTTGTGCTTTGATGGCCGTTCTGGGGACGTACTTTATGTCAAACTCACCGAGCTCTACCGCCCAATTGATGAGTCGCCTAGATACATCGGGCTTCGACAACACCTTCTTCAGTGGTGTGTTTGTCAGCACCGATATGGGATATGCTTGGAAGTACGGTCGGAGCTTCCGCGCGGATGTGACCAGGGCAAGTGCTAGTTTCTCAATCGGCTTGTACCTGGTCTCGACGTCAAGCAATACTTTGCTGACGTAGTAAATCGGTCGCTGGACCTTGTCTTCATCTTTCAAAAGAACAGCGCTGACTGCGCGGTCGGATACTCCGAGATATAGCTGCAACTCGTCCCCCGGGTTTGGTTTCACCAGCAGGGGAGGCGATGATAAATATGCCTTGAGGTCTTCGAAAGCCCTCTAGCACTCTTCGGTCCAGTCAAACTTCCCGGCTCCCTTTAGAGTTTTGAAGAAGGGGAGGCAACGTTCGGTAGACTTAGACATGAAGTAGCCGAGTGCGGCTATTCGGCCATTCAACTCCTGTACATGTTTGCCTCTGGTCGGCGCCGCCATGTCCATGATGGCCCTGATCTTCGAGGGATTTGCCTCAATACCCCTCTGCGAGACCATAAATCCCAAAAATTTTCCTGATCCGACTCTGAAGGCACATTTTGTAGGATTGAGCTTCATACTGTGTCTTCGGAGGACCTGGAATGCTTTACCGAAATCGGCCATGTGGTGGTCGGCCTGCTGGCTCTTAACAAGGAAATCATCGACATACACTTCCATGTTTCTGCCAATCTATCATTTGAAGACTTTGTTGACTAGCCTCTGATAGGTGGCTCCTGCATTTTTGAGGCCAAAGGCATGACCGTATAGCAGAAGAGCCCCTGATTTGTGACGAAGGAAGTACATTCCTCGTCAGTCTTTCGCATCTTTATTTGGTTGTAGCCGGAGTACACGTCAAGGAAACTTAGTAGCTAGTGTCCGGCTGTAGCATCTATCAGCTGATCAATGCACGGCAGCGGATAGCTGTCCTTTAGACAGGCTTTATTGAGGTCGGTGAAGTCTATGCAAATTCGCCACTTTCCGTTAGACTTTGGCACCATGACAACGTTGGCTAACCAATCCGGGTAATCGACCTCCCGTATGAAGTTGGCTGCCAGTAGCTTCTGTACCTTCTCGTCAATGACAGACTGCCGGGCGGGTGCAAAGCTTCTCTTCTTTTGTCGCACAGGCCGATGTTGAGGGTTGACGGCTAGGTGGTGTTTGATGACATCCCTAGGAATCCCCAGCTTCACAGAGACCGACCATGCGAAGACATCTAGATTCTGCCTTAGAAATTCGATCAACTCTTCCCTTTGTTCCTCGGGCAGCAAGGAGCCGACCTGGAACGTCTTATCGGGCTGATCGTCTGCAATCGGGATTTATAGAAGTTCCTCCGCGGGTTCTCCTCTGTTGGGAGAGAGATTCTTGGGAACATCCACCATGTTCACCTATGCGGTCTTCAAGGCCCGCTGACTATTCTTCAGCTCGGTGGCGTACCACCTCCGTGAAGTGTCTTGATCTGTTCGGCACTCTTCGACTCCATCCTCGGCCGGGAATTTCATCACCAGGTAGTAGGTGGACATGCACGCCTTCAGCTTGTTCAGCGAAGGTCGGCCGAGGATGACGTTGTACGCTGATGGCCGATCGACCACCATGAATTCGACCATTACCCGCCGCTGTTTGGGCTTCTGGCCGAGGATGATAGGCAATTGGATGCCCCCTTAACCGTAACTGGGTCTTTGGAGAAGCTGATGAGGTCGAATGTGATGGGTTGGAGCTGGTCGTCCGTCAGCTACATCCTCTGGTAGGCATGGTAAAATATAATGTCCACCGAGCTCTCGGTGTCTACCAGGCACTTTGCAACATCATAGTGTCCGATCCTGGCCGTGAAGAAAATGGCATCCTCATGGGGGACCGCAACGTTGACAAGATCTTCGTCGCTGAAGGTGATGATTTCTCCAATTTGAGCTTTCTTCGACGGCCACTCTGTCTTGGCTACCAGACGCAAGTAGGCTTTTGCCGACCTGTTGGAGGTGTTCCCGGCGGCGGGTCCTCCTATGATTGTGATGACTGATTTGCCCTCGGCTTGGGGCCCTTGGTGATGGTATAGACCCCATTGTCACCAGGGATGCGCAAACCCATTGCTGTGTACGGTCGGTCCTCCGGTAGCGGACTGCCGATAAACCTCCGCTCGGCCTTTCTTCTCTTTGAAGCCGGGTGGGACTTCCTTCTTCTTCTTCTTCCCTGGCCTTCTATTTCCGACCAAGATGGGATGGACCCGGACTGGGTATGCTGTCGGCCTCCAAGTCTTTCTTTTACCGACACTCTTTCTTTTTGTGCTCTAGATGAGCCTTCAATCATCCCAAACTGGATGGCGCCGACCCACTGTCTAGGGGGAGCCGGTCCACCATCAGGGTCTCTGTCGTCCCTCCGAGCGGCGTTTTGATTATCGCCCGCGTCTGCTCGGCAGTTGTTGGGTTGCGGGTTTCTCGGAGGTAGAGGTGGTAATCCACGGTCCCTCCGAGCGAAGTTACCATAGTATCATCGTCTGATGAGGTCATCAATTTCCCCTTTGAAGTACTTGCATTCTTCTGTTTCATGGCCATAATCGCGATGGAAGCGGCAGAAACGGGAGTGATCCTTATTCCTCCCGTCGCCGAGTGCTTTTGGCGGTGGTCGGAGGTTCCGATCGTTCTTGATTACTTCGAGGATCTCCGTCATCGAGGTGTTCAGCGGAGTGTAATATTCAAACGTCTTGTAGGGGTGCTGGTAGGTCTGATCTTTACCGGACTTCTGCTTCTTTGGGTCTCCCGAGCTCGGCGTCGGGTTGGCCGTCTCGGATCTTTTCTTGTCTGCAGGCTTTGGTTCGGCCTTCAGATTGTTCACGGTGTTTTTTTTTCGGGCCCTTGTCGTCTCGTCTATGGAGGCGTACTTCTCGCATCTGGCGAGCAGGTCGTCTAGGTTCTTTGGTGTCTTTTTGGCAAGGGACCAACAAAGCTGACAGTCGGTTACACCGGCCTGCAGGCTGAACATGTGCACCGCGGGCTCGACGTCCTTGATTTCAAGCACCTCTGTATTGAAGCGTTTGATGAAGTCACGTAGGGACTCGTCCTTCTGCTGTTTGACAGTTGATAAATGGTATGACGTCTTCTTGCACACTCGGCTTGCTTGGAAATGTGTCAAGAATTTGTTCAATAACTGTTCGAATGATGTAATGCTCTTCGCAGGGAGATTGTGGAACCACGTGCGAGCGGCCCCCCTGAGCATTGAAGGAAACATCTGGCAGATAAGGCTGTCGCTCAGAGGGTAGAATAGCATTATGGAGACGAATGCGTCTAAATGCTGCTCGGGGTCGGTACTCCCGTTGTAGGAATCCAAGGCCGGCATCTTGAAGTTGTCAGGAGGGGGTGCCCTCATAATCTCGTCCGAGAGTGTCGTAATTGCAGTATAGGCCGTTCTCGGTGGGGCTACCCTATTTTGCTCTACCTGCTGAAGCCGAGTGGTTATCTCCAATAGACGCCGCTCGACCTTGGACTGGGGCATGTTCGGAGGTTGAGCGCCAGTCCCTGGTGTCTCTGCATTAATTCTTTCCCGGCGGAGGGCATTGAGGAAGGACCCCGGGCCTCTCACCGGAGGTGGTGCAACTGGCTCCTGGTGTTGAGGTGATGAGGGATGCCGAGCGGCGGACCCGGCCTCGCTCCGTCTCAGAGTTCGATCTGCTGGGAGATTATGTGGCAAGGCGTTTGCAGGATCCACCCTCGCCCTTGGAGGATGGACCGCTGGTGGAGCTTCTGGTGGTGGATTCGATACCGGGAGAGGATTCTCCCCTCCTGCCGCCGAACTGCTTGCTCGAGCTCCTCTCAAGACTCTCGCAAGCTGCTCGATTTGCTGCTTCAGCTCATTAAACTGCTGACGAGTGATGTATTGGGGAGGAGGTAGTGGTGGTGTTACCATCAGCGTGTGCCTCGGAGCTGGGGCCGGAGCCGGCGGTGGTATTGGTGCTAGTTCCGGCATGGGTGCAGGTTCTGGTACTGGTGCGGGTGCAAGCTCGGGGTCCGCCCTCGTCGTGCTTTTGGTACTACCCACATGCACCGATGTCTCAGAATGGACCTACGACACCCGTGCTCGGGTTCTTCTGTGACCCATCAAAATCAGAGTTCTCACGTGCTAATCATCAAACTCAATCAAAAGAGGCCCCACGGTGGGCGCCAAACTGTTACGGTTGGAAATCGCCCGTCGATCCACGCTCTGAATGACCTGCAATCACAGAGATGAGACAAAGGAGTTGGGCGCCTAAGCCCTGGGTACACTCCGATGCCTAATTTAGATTCCCAAAGTAAATAGTCAAGAGATAGCAGAAAGCTATCTCCAGTTTAGAGAGTGGGACGTTGAGAGAGTTTGAGCGTGTGAGAGGGATAAATAATAATAGCTTGTCACTTGTGCGTGCGTAAGAGATTACCTTGAGGGGTTGCCCTCTACTTATAGATTGGGAAGAGGCATGGAGGCACCAGGACTCGGGGAGGTAGATCGCCAATAGGATTGCTACGTGTCGTTCTAAGGGACACCTGGTTGGTAGACTCCGAGTAGGAGTCGGAGACCTTAGCCAAGGAAGCTAGGTCAGTCAGCTCTGGGACTGACACATGTCAATGTGTGAGTAATGGTCGACCGGGATAGTCGGTGTCGTATCAAACCGCGAGAAGGACTCCTCAGGGGTGGCATAATCACATTAGGACTAGTCAACGGCTGAGTACCGTAGCCGAGTGAGACTGTAACTCCGAGCACTACCAGAGAGGCCGAGCGCAAGAGAGGCCATATGCATGATAGGCCAAACACATGATGCCGAGTGCGAGACACTCCGAGCGCTCAGGCTCTGAAGGCGCAACTTGACACGTGTAGGATTAAAAATAGAAGGGATTTTCCCCTCTTAACACTAGCCTTAGCTTCTTCTTTGCTTACGGCTTTTCTACTGAGGGCATCAGCTACTACGTTAGCCTTTCCTGGGTGATATTGGATGTCACAATCATAATCCTTCAGTAGCTCTAGACATCTTCTTTGTCTCGTATTGAGCTCTTTCTGATTGAATAAGTAAATGAGACTCTTGTGGTTAGACATTATCTGAAACTTTTTTCAGTCCCGGTAGTGTCTCCATGTCTTGAGCATGAATACCACAGTGGTTAACTCAAGGTCATGAGTCTGGTAGTTTTTCTCATGCTCCTTTAATTGTTTGGAGGCATAGGTAATCACCTTACCTTCTTGTGTGAGGATGTAACCAAGTCCTAATCTGGATGCATCATTATACACTACAAGACCTTCTGATCCAAATGGGATGCTCAACATTGGAGCAGAAATCAAATTCTCTTTTAGTAGGGGAACGCTGCTTTACATTTCTCTGACTATACAAATTTAGCTTCCTTCTTTATAAGCTGCATCAAAGGAATGGCTATTCTGGAGAAGTCAGTAATAAATCTTCGGTAGTATCCTACCAAACCAAGAAAACTTCTAACTATGTGATTGTCTTTAGAGCTTCTTAGTTGAGTACGGCTTTGACCTTGCTTGGATCCACTAATATTCCTTCGATAGATACGACATGACCCAAAAAGGTAACTTCTCTCAACCAGAACTCATACTTCTTGAATTTGGCAAATAACTTCTCTTGTCTAAGTTTTTACAAGGTTGGGCAAAGATGCACAACATGATCTTCCACACTCTTCTAGTAAACAAGAATGTCTTCGATGAACAACCAATTACAGAGTGATCTAGGAAGTCATGGAACAATCTGTTCATGAGTTATATGAATAAATCTAGGGCATTAGTTAATCCAAAAGACATGGCTAAGAACTCATAGTATCAGTATCGAGTTTTAAAGGCAATCTTTGAAATGTCACATTCTCTGATCTTTAGTTGATGGCATCCATATCGAAGATCTATCTTCGATAATACTCGAGCACCTTGGAGTTAGTCAAATATATCATCGATCCTGGGCAGAGGATATCGATTCCTGATACTAAGCTTGTTCAGCTCACGATAATCGATGCACAATAGGAAGCTTTTGTCTTTCTTCTTGAAAAATAAGACTGGAGCAACCCAAGGGGATATATTAGGTCTTATAAATCCCTTGTCTAAGATTTCTTAGAGTTGAACCTTTAGTTCCTTTAACTCAGAGGGTGCCATTTTACAAGGGGCTTTAGACACAGGAGCAGCTCTTGGGACTAGATCGATTACAAACTCAGTTTAACGGTCAAGAGGTCAACCAGGTAAATCTTCAAGAAATACATTTGGAAACTCATTTACTACATCAATCTGGTTAAGGGTTGTAACTCTATGGTAGTATCAATCACAGATGCTAAGTAACCAATGCAGTCTTGTTGCAACAGTTTACAGGCTTGCAATGTAGATACAAATAACTTCTTACCCTTTCTAGGTTTATCTCCAATGAATTCAAAAGATTTTCCAGCTGCTGGTTGGAAAAGAATCTTCCTTTCAGCACAAAGCATGCTGACTTGGTGGGTGGAGAGCCAGTCCATATCTAAGCTAGCATCAAAATCTGACATGTTAAGTTGAATCAAATTAACATTCTGATTATGATCCTCTAGATGAACTTAACATGGTCCATAGTACTCTGTCAATACTACTTCCAGTCGTAATGGAGTTCACACAACTAATTCAGATACACTGCTTCACAGCCATGGACAGCTTCTAGGCAAACTTAGGTAACACGAATGAGTGAGCGGCTATAGAATCAAATAGAACTCAAGCCGATTGATCAGATATCCTAAGAGTACCTAATGTGTATAGTCCATACATTAACATAAGCGTGTAGTAGTATAGAAATAATCAAAATACTAGAATATAAAATACCTATCACTACACCAGAGGCTCTTTCTGCTTCCTCGGCTGACATCATAAATACCTTGTCCTGTGATGCATTGGCATGTTTTGGGCAATTAGACCGGAAATGACCAATCTGCTGACAATTGAAACATTTGATTGGTCCAGTAGGAGTGGTATTTTCAGAGGACTTTGTAACAATCTTTGTAGTGGCAGCACTCTTATTATTAAACTTATGCTGAAATGGCTTCTTGGTGATCTTCTTCTCAGGGGTAGTAGTAAATTTCTTATTGAAACCATTCTTGGCTTGATAGCAATCTCAAAGGGCACTTCCACTATCTTGGTAGTTTGAATACACTCTACATAGATTATTCCTCGAAGACCATTGAAGAATTTTCTTGCCTTGGCTTCTTCAGTACGCATACAAGCCAAAGCAAAAAGAAGAGTGACTAAAATTCAGTCTGGTAATCCTGAATGAATTTCTGGCCTTGATAGTGACTCAAATATTCTATCTCCTTCTTGTCACGGAAGCTTCTTGAGAAGTAGTTGTTGAAGAATGCTTCCTTAAACATAGCACAAGTCACAATGGGGTTCAAGGTTGCAAGAATCATCTGGTTTGATTCCCACCAAATGTAGGGTTCACCTTCCATCATATGACCTACGCGAAGGATATGCTATTTGTCAATTAGTACCATCATCTTGAAACACTTTTCTATAGACTACATCCAGACTGCAAGCTGTAGTGGGTTATCGCAAGCTGTAGTGGGTTATCACCCACTCTTTTGAATTTCAAAGGCTTCATCTTCTGAAACCTTTCCAGCAATCTAGAGCATTCGGCCTGAGCGGCTTCATTCAAAAATAGGGCAGCAGGCATCCTAAATTGACATGGTGAATCAGCTACAGCAACCCTGTAGGACGGGCAGTTGCAGTGGTTGGAAAATTTACATTTAATCCAAGAGGTAGTGGCACAGTAGTGGCTGTCGATGCGAGGGGAACTGGTTTACACAGGGGTTTGTCGCAAAACCATGATAAGTTCATTCATTGTTTGCTGTTGTAGTGGATCTTGCCAGATTTTCAATGATAGCTGCTAGGTCAGCATTAGTCCTCACAGGGGGAGGTGGAGAAGGTGCAACATTTTCAGTAGCAGCAGGCAAGGGTGTGTTGTCCCTAGGATTTTGGTCATCACTTAGATCCCGACAATTGCCATGGGTACTAGGGAGCCATTGAGAATGCTACTGTCTATTCCTGTACAGCATATCAATATTTACTAGTAATAACAAGTTAGTTTAATCCAAAATTATGCTCTATTCATTGGCTATAACTTAAAATCACTTCATAATCATATTAGAGCATACACAATAGGTTTCATAACCAAAAATTCCAAAAATAACTCAAACTGAGCTTTCTGTCAGCAGGCGGTCGATCGAGGTGGTTGATCAGATCTGGTGGTTGATCGGATCTATTTTGTCGACCAGCTAGCTCAAAAATGTGTTTTAAAGAGGCCGAGTATTGTAATTTTTCCTCTCATTCTCATTTAAACAAGGTAGAGAAGGAGATAAGGGCTAGAGACCAATTCTAATCACTTCCTTGGTCAAATCCACTCATTCCCAACACCTTTCAAGGCTTAAACATCTTCCAAGGTAGGCATAACATTGACATATCGAAATTTTTTTCAATTTGATTTGGTATATACCTAGGTTTTCAATTTAACTCTTATTTACTCCATGTAACTTGTTATAACTCATTGCAAATCACATTTAGAAGTTGTTAGGATGTTTTTAACTGATCAAATATTGTGTTTTTTTTATCATATTTGTTAATTTATCGATTTCCAATGCTTCAAATGTCAAAACAGTCTTTGTATGACATGTTTAGAACATTTCTAGCCATTTAAAATCTCATTTCTACATATCAGTACGTATTCCATATTTTCCATGTCGGTTATTCGATGCACTTTAATCAAACTTTCCAATTAAACTTTTCTTACTCGGTTTATAATTAATTCAATAATGTTTCATTTCATTATAAATACTTCACATTAATCTAACACTTTGCTCAACTTGTTTCCCCACACAATTACCCTTTCTTGTATGTTTTTGCAGCAAAATGGTTAGACCACAGCCTCCGATGCTCTCAGATTTCATTTTCGGGCTGAGCAGTACACTTGGCCTAGATTCGAGAGTGCTTCCATTGAGTCTAGGAGATTTGTAGACTTCGAGTGGCTATGATGCTTTGCCATTAGTGAGGCTTTTACTGCATTAAGCTGGGCACCAGGCCTACTCTAGTCAGGTTATTTTACTCTAGTCAGGTTATTTTACTGTAATCTTTGAGTGGAGACTGATCTCAAGGATGAGCATCTTGATTTGGGCTTGAGGATATCCAGCAGGGTGAATGGCTAGGATATCTCCTTCGATGTCCATCAGTTGGGGGAGTGGTTACACGTTTCAGTAGCAGGCGACTGTGTATACACTGGGCCATTTTTCTTCATCTGATCTTATCTCAGAGACTTTTGGACAAGAGATCTTGAGTCAATTGTGCATACTAGGAGGGAAGTATGTTGAGTCAGGGTATCGACCAATTTTCAGGGTTTATAGTCAGATTATTCAGTATAACATCATCCCTAGGAGCTGACATAGGGAGGCAATTGCGAGCTTCAATGAGTATGTGACTTACTGCGTCTGTACCCGTTATTAGTTATTGCATCTGTACCCATTATTAGTTATGCATGCCCTATATTCTAATGAGGATGATGATTGTTACTGCATATGGGGATAAGAGGATGTTATATGGTCAGCTACTTACATGGTTATTCAAAGAGACGGGCATTGACATCTTCGCTGACGAAGGAGTGGAGATGTTAGTGCACTCTGATTTTGGTTGGCATGCATGGGTTAAGATGCGGTTCTGAGCGGTGACGAGTTAGAGGCTATTTTTTCTCCAATTTTTGCTCCTATAGCTTTTAGCGGACTTGTAGAGGAGGAGGTAGAAGCTAACGCTGTGGCAATGGCTGCAAAGGGTGCACAGGCAAAGGAAGTTCCTATGGATTCTACCAGTTATGATGATGATGCGGAGGATGATGATGACGATGAGGATGCAGATGATGCAGGGGCTACTCAGCCATAGGGGACACCTGTCACTAAGTGTTAGGATATACCATCAGCATCGGTAGAGGTTCATAGTCCTAAGCCTACTATTCCTGAGCCTTCAGTTCGGGATCTGTAGGCCATCATCCAAGGACTTAGGGATGACGTGCATAGATGCGAGAAGCCATGAGAGTTGTAGGCTTTGTTTTTGCACCAGGATGGAGTCATAGTTTATGTCTAGTGGTGGAAAGATTTTTATTTCTTTTTGGTTTTTAGTTTATAGTTTATTTCCCCTTTTTGTATGTACTTTCTTTTCTTTTGTTAGGCAAGTAATGGTTCGGATTGTAAACTGTACTCTCTTTTATATCAAACATCATTTTGTAATGAGAATCGGGATGTTTGAACACTTAATGCATTATGGTCTGGTTATTTACTAAATTCAAAAAGTGTGAGTTCTAGTTGAGAGAAGTTATCCAAATAAGGAGCAAGCACATGCATACAGAAACAAGAAAATAAAATGACTACTAATCCTTCTGTATCTGGTAAGCTAGTCTTTACTCTATGGTAGATAGAATCCCTTTCCTTGTTTTCCTACATCTGCTTACCTATTATAATTAAGGAATGAATGTTTCATATGATTATTTATTCTTGCTTCCATTAGGTCAAGGGTATCCTCATTAGTCTTAGGAACATGTCCTAGGGTCACTTGGTTAAGTCTCAAAGTCCATGGTCGAACATTCAACTAAAATAGGCTTGCTGTAATGAGGTGGTCGATCATCTTAGTTTTATCAACCGCCTAGGTAATTTAGCCTAGATGGATTCTAAAGGCTTACATTTTTGTAGGGTTGCTACTACATATGTTTTATGATGGGTTTGAATCATTGGATAGGATAGAATCCTATTCCCATAGGTTATATGCCAGTATGGTTCATGACATTAAATGTCGGCTTCACAACCACATGTGCTTACACACTTAGGAGCACATTCTACTCAAACCAATCATTCTAAAATGTTCATTATGTCATTCTTGAGGTGTGGGATGATTAACATACTCAAAATACTCAATTGGGATTAAAAATACCAAAAATACACCTCTTTGGAAGTCAAGCAGTCGACGACAGTAAAGGCAGTCGATCAACTCAGTTTGATCAACCTCCTTGGTTGACCACTCGTACCAGAGAGCTTGAACTGATTCAATTTCAGTTCTTTCTCCAAAGCACGAGGTCAAGGGCTATCCTAGAGGGATTCTGAGCATATGTACAATATTAATGGACATATTCCAATCATACTTGAATGTTATACATCATTATAAAGTCATATTTTAATGCTTGTATCAGTTTATTTATTATCAGCATTATGGAATAGTTCTACCTATTGTGCATTAATGGCTTCTTCTGGATTCTTATTCCACACTGATCAGAGGTTAGGTTTTACCTCCTGAGATCATATAGTTTCTAGGATTACCTTAATGCCTATATACAAGTTGTTGTGGTGAGAAGCTTGAATGAGGACCTTCAATAGTAGAGTTGCAATTCCACTTCTTCTTCCTTCAACTTATTCAATTCACTCTCTCTCTCTCCCAAAATGTGTCAAAGGTTCTAATGTCCTCAATTAGGGTTCATGGAGAGTTTATATTAAGGAGTTTATGCAAGAGTAAGAGTTGCACTGCAACTCCTCCCGTAAGAATTGCACTGCAACTCTTCTCATAAGAGTCCTATTTCTAGTATAAGTATGATGGAGGAGACTTAGAGGTTGTCAATTGATACTCCAACACATTCAAAAGTAGGACCCACATTATTTGGGACAATCATGGGTGGTTAAGAATTAATTAAAACCAATCCCAACTAAATTAAACTCAGATTGGCCCAATTTTGGGTTCTAGCAGTCGATCAACTCATTTTGGTTAACCTCCTTGGTCGACCGCCTATTCTGAATTGGTTTAGAATGGCCAGACCTTGATTGGTTCAACTGATACTTCCAAACAAAACTACGAGATAAAGGGTTTTGACTCTTACCTAGAGTTCCATACACTCCATTGATGATATGGATGTTAAGCTAGCGTCGGTAGGAGAATCTATTATGTGAGAAATTTTTAAATTAGCCCATATTTTTGGGTATAGGTTTTACATGAGGTGAGCAGGTTTTGATAAGATGTGGCTCAAGATGGTGTGGGAGGTTTCATAAAGTGGGTATGGGGTTTCAAATGGTATGGTCAATTGGGTTTATGAGGGATGGGTTGGTTTCAAGGGTTATGGACAACAGGTTGTGGAGTTTGATAAGGTGTAGGTGTTAGCTATGGTGTGGGCAGGTGTAGGATTGGTCCATGGGGTGTAGTTAGGCACTCTAATCGGTGGTGAGGTGTGATGGGCTGCATGGTGGTTAATGTAGGTGAGTTGTCGTAGCATGAGTAAGGTGGGTTCATGAGGGATGGGTTAATGGGCAAGTGTAAGGATAAGGTTATCAAGGAGAAGATGGAGGTGGCTTAAGGGGATAGAAGTTGTGGTGCTGTATGGCTTTGTATGGATGCATGCATGGTTGCATGGTGAGGTAGTGATGTGTTGGTTGTAGGTGGCTTAAGGAGATGGAGGTGGTGGTTTTCTTACTCTCTCTCTCTCCCTCTCTCTCTCCCTTGGATTTTCCCTTTTTCTTATTCTTTCTCTCTTTCTTTAATGTATATATATACATATAATACATAATAATATAATATATAATATAATATATATATGTATATATAGAAAAAAATTTCATCTAACCCCTAAAAACTATGTTAAATTCGATCTAACCCCCAAAAGTTTCAAAAGTCTCATCTAGCACCCAAAAGGTTTCCAAATGTCATCTACCACCCAAATTTTTTCCACCGTTAATCAAAGAGACCCCACCCGTTAGTTGCAAATATTAGGACAATAATGCCCTTATTCCCATCAGTTTTCTAGGTTTCTTTCTTCCCAAACCCTAGAAATCTGAAGATGATGAGCAAGAAACAAGGGGATCCTCTTCTGATCATTTCCTACGTCGGGGTTCAATGTCTACAATTTTTTTTTTGTTTCTTTGAAGATACTTCAGTTAAAAGGGTTTTTGTTGCTCTGTTTTTTTTCAGTTAAAAGGGTTTATGGATGGATCAAATCCAAGCAAGAAATGAAAGGGGATCTATATAGGGATTGAGAGAATATTACGGGAGAAGAAATAGGGAGAAGAAATAGTGATTATGGGAGAAAAGTGAAAGAGAAGAAGTAGGAAGGAGAGAAGATAGGGAGTGGGGCCGTCGGTGGCCAGAGTGAGAGAGAGAGTCCAAGAGAGGGGAAGGTAAAGAATTTTAGGAAAAAAAAGAGGGATTATGGGAGAAAAGTGAAGGAGAAGAAGTAAGAAGTAGAGAAGATTGGGAGTGGGGCCGTCGATGGCCAAGTGAGAGAGAGAGTCCGAGAAGAGGGACACATGATTGAAACATGATTTTAGAACAAAAATTCCTCTCACGGCTCCACATCATCTCTATAAAATCGGAGACAAGTAAAAAAAAATTTGCTACTCCCTTCTGGTTATTCCGGGTAATGGAGTGCTTACGAGGATGATATAAAACTTGCAACTCTATCCGGCCATGGTAATCATTATCGATCATGAATGATTCTCAGTTCCCTATCTGAGATACAACTTGCAAGTGATGAAATTTTATGATTTTTTTTCTTTGAGTTTCATTTTAATGTTTTAAATAAAGGGAAAATTAATAACTTTGTCTCATTTTAATGTTTTAAAGTTTCAAATAGAAAGGGTAGGAATGTCTACTCACATGTTTAGTCAAGTCTGTCAGTTAAATGGGGCCTGTTAGAGTTTCTAGAAACCATTGGGTAGTAGATCGAATTTGACATAGTTTTTGGGGGTTAGATGAAATTTTTTCATATATATATATATATATATATATATATATATATATATATACACACACACACACACACACATAAAGTATATGCACATGGGCTGAACCGATTTGGTCTTGACCGGTCTAGGCTGGGTTAAGCAAGACTGGTCAAGGTTGACTGGGTTAGACTGATTTGAGTTGAGCCAGGTCAGGCTGAGTTGGCTTTCTTTTTTTCTTTCTATCATTTTATTTCATAAGCCAATAATTCAGCTTGCAACTCTGCATGGGATCTTTCAGCGGCCTCTGCCCCAGATTTTCCACCTAAACTTAGAAGAGGATTGAAAATGGGGAATAATGGTGCTTAAATTACCTGATTTGGATGTCGGATGAGCAAGTGATGAAGAACTGAAGTTTAAACAGGCATATCAGCTTGCAACACTGTATGGGATCTTTCGGCAGCCTTTGTTCCAGATTTTCCATATCCACTTTAAGGAGGACTGAAAATGGAGAATAATGGCCCTTGAATCACCTAATTTGGACGTCGGATGAGCAAGTTATGAAGAACTGAAGTTTAAACGGTCCAACTTACAATAACTCTCCCAATAAATCCTTAATTTATGATAATTTGCACAAAAGTCCCTGGAATATTTATACATATTTTAATCCAACTAAAATCATGATATCTTCTTCGTTTGACATTCAAATTAAGCAATTTTAGTCTCGCTTTGAAAATAATTCCACGACCTACACATCCATGCAAGTTATGGCCCATGACCTTGCTGTGGGGCCCATTAAAATCGGCCTCAAAGTCGCCAAAAAAAATCCAAACCTTGAATTAGGACCTGTAACTTTTTCGAGTATGTCCACCTATGCTCCTAGACACTGGGGGCACTCTAGCTTGGCTTAAGACACTGTAGAGAGTACCCAAGGACTGATCAACTTTCAAATTAGGAGAATTTCACTCACCTCCCCTGTATTTTTTTCAACCTTTCAGTCACCTCCCTTCTCCTATTGTCTGCACTTCAAAGAGAGCCTGCTTGGCTGGGGATAGCAAAAATGGGGTGCCTACACTCATGTTGGAGAGTTCACCTCATGTACATTCTATCTTTAAATGGTTCTATAGGTACCACCATTGTCGACTGTATCAATGTAGCTATTACCACCAACTCAGCATGATCCACTGTGCAACTACGATAGTTATGTGTTTCATTATATGGGTCGCAATAGCAATCATAGTTCTTACTATTTTTGAATATTATTAAATAGTTACTTTTGGATGATACATATGATGGTTGTGTTTGGTTGTCGGAATTATCTAATATGTTATGAATGATGATGTTAATTGGCATTACTTAATTTATTTATCATTAGATTTCTCAGTTCATTTATATAAATGATCTTCTGCTTACCGTTATACTTTGAGTTTCTATGAATGGTTATGGTTTGAACAAGGTGGTTGGTTGGATATACATGGCTTAACATGGTTCTGGGTTGGATCGGGTTAACTGTGTAACGGTCCGGTCACACTTTTGTTGACCCAAAAACGGGGTGTGACAGGTTAAGCAGAGCCTAAGTTGAACCTGGCCCGACTCAACCCAATCAAGGTCAACCCAGCTTAGTTCGGCCCAATCAGGGAGGGCTTGGGCTAGGCCAGGTGAACCAAGCAGGGTAGGGCCTGGGTTGAGATTTTTAGGCCCTAAGTCAAGGTCAGGGCAAGATTGGACTAAGTCAAAGGGTTTCATTGTTTAAGGGTTGGATTAGTTTTAAAATGTCAGCCCAACTCAGCCCTATTGTAGTCCTAATTGTAGTCATCTATAATATAACAAAGAATGAAATGTGATTTTGGTCGACGGAAACACAAATCCCATCACAAAATATATATTTTGTTTCCTAGAAAAATAAATGTCCGTCATGGAGAACTCTTACCACTATGGTCAAAATAGTACTGTAGCCTAAACACAATTTCTAATATCATTATCACGATGGAAAAATAGCTGTTGTCACCTAGTATGTACCACTATGATCAAAATAGTACCATAGCCTAAACATTATTTTTTATATTGTGGCAAAGTTGGTTGCCTACATCTTTGGGGAAGGTAAACGTATAAGTTGTGCAACGTTGTGTCATTGAATGGAAATCTCATAATGACTTTACCTTCAATCACCAACTTGATCGCCTTATGAAGTAGCAGCAGCAGCCCAAAGAGCATACATTGTGTTTTTGGACCTAACAATATCCTCGAGTAATGACTTAGAGATTACAAGTTCCAATTGGAATCCTGATTTTAGTTGACCACCTCCACCTATTGGCACCATTACTTTAAATTTTGATGCATCTATTTTACAACCAGTCCAAAGGAGGTTTAGATTATATTCTTCATAACTCTTCTGGCTCACAAGTTTTTACAGCTTTAAATCCTATGAATTCTAGTTCTGTCCTACAATGCGAATGCTTGACTATGAGAGCTGGAATGTTACAAGCAATAGGGGATTGCATCGATAATCTGATTATGGCGAGTGGTTGCAAGCCTCTTATATCTTTTGGTCAACATATGGATTAAGAGCCACCTTTAGACATTGTATCACTTGTACATGATATTTACTGTCTATCTCACTACTTTGTATCATGTTCTTTTAGATACATTTCATAGGAGATTAACAACATTGCTGACTCCCTTGCTTCACAAGCCTTGTCTAAGTCATGCCTAACAGTTTGACCATTATGCACTCTATAGCTATACGACGTGTATCCATTAGTCCATTAGCACATCACGATCTAATGAATAATTTTCATTCCTACCAAAAAAATATTGTGGTACAAATAGTGGTTCTGAACAATTTACCACGATGGCAAAATAGCTACCAGCGCCAAGTACCTACCATGACATAAATGGTGAAGTACAAGATTTGACCAACCATAGAGTGGAATATGACCAAACTGTCATACATGACATAGACAAGGTTTTTCGAGCTAAAGAATCAGAAATAACATTCCATTTCTTAGAAATGTGTGTAAACATACACGTAAAAGAATACTACTGCTGATTAACTATATCTGAAATGGAGAGAGAATACACATAATATGATCTGTCTCTTACCTTGAACTTTTTGGGTTTTTTTTTTTGGAAAATATTTTTGCCACACCCCTTATAGTATAGCTTAATCTCAACCACCTGCCCTTGTTTGTGATAATATCTCTAACACCCCTTACTTTTGAAAATATGTATCAATCAGACCCCATGGCCGTTGACCGATGATGTGTTACCGTCTTAAATTTGTTAATGACAAAACTACCCTTATTCATATTTTATCCTTCTAATTTAAAAAAAAAACGTAAAAAGTTTATTTCTTGTTACCAGAGCCGAGATCAAAACTCTGGCAACGATAAGAAACACCGGAGCTCAAGAAATCCTCTCCTTCCCCAAAATCACGATGAGTTTGAACCCGTCGAGGTGGGCTTCAATGGGGCATCCTTCTCCAGGGCTGTCTTCAAACTGTCGATTACAACCATTGGCGCAGGTATCATGGCACTACCGGCAACCATCAAACAATTAGGCCTCTTTCCTGGCTTAGATATGATTAAAACGAAACAAAGGGAGACCAAAGTTAATTCTACCCATGAGAAGATGAAGAGAAAATAGCTACTTTGTTCTTACAAGAACAGATATATCAATGAAAAAGGGAAAATGGATTTCAATCCTCCTATAGAAATGCTTGATTCTAATTATGCATGTGCTCTCTAGAATCTATTGCAAACTCTCAAGCAAGAAAAAGATAAAATATTGTCACACCCCAATCCTGACGTATCAGTATTATGGAATGCAATGGGATCTCTCCATCTTGTCAGGGCACAAGAAATCCCCTTCTAGGAACGCTTGTCATGGTATTCCACAAATCAACCCCAAGCATTATTGTAAACATTTCAGAGTAACATAAACATCTCCAATTTTATTCCCAATTAATACATTTATAAAGAAACCAAAAAATGATTATGAAGCGGAAGCCTTATAGATTAAACCAATTATTCATAAGCTGAAATTTATTGATTATAAGATTCCAAACCAAATTAAACAATTAATCAAATATCTCCAATCCATAATAATTAAACATTCATTATTCAAATCCAAAATAAATAAAACTATTGTTTAAAGTTTATTCAAACATAAATCCAAATAAAAGAAGTCCCAATCCAAGAAAGGAAAACATGAGCACAGCCTATGCTCATGGACCACATTATGAAACGCTCAAGGATCACGAAAATCTTCCTCAGGTTCACTACCCTCATACTACAAACTAGATGACTAGCTACCCAAAGCATCGAGCGAAGGACCTGCAAGATCTAAAAATAGTATGTGCGCACAATAGAAGCTCAACCACCGAACTCAGTAAGAAAACCAAACATGCAATTGACAACTACGGTCAGGTATGATAACTGTAAGTGTCAGCTCAGGACAACCCATGCATGGAGTCTCCAGGCTGCATGGGTCTCCATACAGAATGATGCCGCCTAACTTGGCGTACAACATTATCCCTCAAGTATGAGTCTATCATTTTGGTTCAAGCCAAAATTACACCTGCCACTTGCCCGCAACTCATCCCAAGCCTATATTATGCCAGCCACTTGAGGAGATGATAATCCCATTAGTTGACTTGTATGTCTACCCATATTATGCCGGCCATGGGGAACATCACAACTAGGTTCATATCATTTTTTTATTGAACCCATGCAATTATATAACCCCCTAATGGCTAGGTGTAAGCATCCCATTTTTGCCACCCTCTACATAAGTGAACCAATATGGTAGGTTTTTGGCCTTTAACCCAAAGATTTATGATTCTCTACTGAACCCCACAGCAGGGTCATGGGCTATTATCTACTTGGATGAATAGGTTGTGAAATTATCTTCGAAATGAGACCAGAATCATCAAATTCTGACTTCAAACAAGGAAGATATCGCAGTTTGAAAGTGCAAGGGTATTTACATAATTATCGTATCATGCATGCATTATCATTCAAACTTCAAGACATCATATCTGAGTCATCTGATATCGGAATCAGATAATTCAAAGCCATTATTCCTTATTTTCAATCCTCTTCAAAGTGGACGTGAAAAATCCTGGGTAGAAGTCACCAGTGGGTCCCATGCAAGCTTTCATACAAAATTATCGTTAGAACTTCAAAGCTTCATATCTTTTCTGTTCTAGGTCAGATTCAGATGATTGCAAGGCCATTATTCTTCATTTATGATGTTCTACAAAGTAGACGTAAAAAATCTCGGGTAGAAGTCTCCGAAGGGTCCCATGCAAAATTACACATGGAAATAGTCATTTAATCTTCAAAAATTCATATTTTGGTCATCCCATATCCAAATCAGATGATTTCAGCTTCATTATGTTTCATTTTTAATACTCTACAAAGTGGACATAAAGAATTTCTGATAGAAGTCTCTGAATGATCCCATGCAGAATGGTCAGCCAAATTATCAATAATTGATCTGTTTAAACTTCAGAAATTCATAAGTTAGCCATTTTATTTCCAAATGAGGTGATTCAAGTTTTAATATTCCTCATTTTTAGTGTTTTACAAAGTGAACCTAAAAAATTTGAAATAGAGACTATCAAAAAATTTCATGTGGAATGGTGGCAGAAATGGACTATGAAATGTCAACTTTGGTCCAAACCAGTTAACCTAAACTAGTCCAGCCCTGTCAATCTCGACTAGTCTTACTTGACCCAACCCAGATTGGTCCGGACCAATTCATGTCGACGCATATGCATGTATTTCTTTTATATATTATTTATATATTTATATAATGTATAATATATTATAATATATCATATAATATATACATGTCTTATATGCATATTATATTATATATATTAATATATTATATATTTATATATATATATATATATATATATATATATATATATATATATATATATATATATATATATATATATATATATATATATATATATATATATATATATATATATATATATATATATAAAAAGCAAGTAGGATCCAAATAAAAAAAAAGAGGGAGTCGGTGGGATTGCCAAAAGAAGAGGGAGAAGAAGGAAAGAAGAGGAAGAAGAAGGAAAGAAGGGGAGAGATGGCCAAAAAAAAAAAAGAAAAAAGGGAGAAAGAAAGGAAAGAAAGAGAAGAAGAGAAGAAAAGGAAAGAATGAAAAGAGAAGAAAAGGAAAGAAGAAAAGGAAAAAAGAAAGAAAAGAGAAGAAAAGGAAAGAAAGAGAAGAAGAGAAGAAAAGGAAAGAGAGAGAAGCAGAGAAGAAAAGGAAAGAAGAAAGAAAAGAGAAGAAAAGGAAAGAAAAAGAAGAGAAGAAAAGGAAAGAGAGAGAAGAAGAGAAGAAAAGGAAAGAAGAAAAGGAAAAAAGAAAGAAAAGAGAAGAAAAGGAAAGAAAGATAAGAAAAGAAGAAAAGGAAAGAGAGAGAAGAAGAGAAGAAAAGGAAAGAAAGAAAGAAAAGAGAAGAAAAGGAAAGAAAGAGAAGAAGAGAAGAAAAAAAAAGAGGATCTTTCACGTTTTCTAGAAAGAAAACATGAAAGAGAGAGAGAAGAAGAGAAGAAAAGGAAAGAAAGAGAGAGAAGAAAAGAGAAGAAAAGGAAAGAAAGAGAAGAAGAGAAGAAAAGAAAAGAAAGAGAAGAAGAGAAGAAAAGGAAAGAGAGGGAAGAAGAAAAAAAAAAGAGAAAGAAAAGAGAGAAGGAGGGAGAATCCGGGAGAGAGGGGAGAGAAAAAGAAAAAAATTATTAAAAGAGAAAGGAGAAGGAGAATGGGGAGTGGAGAAAGAGAGAGAGAGAGGGCGTTGAGGAGAGGAAGGAAAATATAGAGAGAGAGAGGGAGACATAAAAAAACTCTGGAAAATAGAGAGAGAGGAAGCGGGGAAATTGAGAGAGAATGAGAAAAAGGAGAAGAAGAGGATCGATGAAGATGGTTGAAGAAGCAGAAGGAGCGACCAAGGTAAGCCCAGCCCTCTTCCTGCTCTAGTGTTTTGTTCTGTTTTTTTTTTTTGTTGATTGTAGTAACATACAATCAAATCACCGATTTATTAGATCACATTACCCTCTTCTAACCTGCTGCAACTTCTTCATATCCCACCTCATCACCCAGCAAAACCACTCCACCAGTCCATCCGAAAACCACCTACCTATGCATGCTCATGACCTGCCTTCACCATTGTGATCAAACCAATCATGCAATCTTACATACACCTGGCCGAAAACTATTCCCACCTAAATCCTTTTCCCATTATTGATCCAAAGCATTCGTTTTCTCTGAAAAAAATCTTAATTTATTAACATTGGTCTCAGCCATTGAATGTTAATTTGTTTTGATGTTGCTAAATTTTAAGTGATCAATAAAAATCTGATATTGATTGAATGTACCATGGATCATGGAATTCAACGAGATTAATTTTAGCTATGTCATGTGGAATATAAATGTGGTTGATCCGACCACATGATTTGAATTTTTATGAGATTAATCATGTCCCTTGATATTGAATTTTTAATATGACAAAATTTTAACCATTGATCATGAATGAATGTTATGTGATGAAAATTGAACCTCGATCATGAACCTTAATGGGATTGATCTGATTATGGTTGAGATTTTTAATGTGATTGATCCATATGATTGGAATTTTATGAGATTGGTCCAACTATATGATTGAGAATTTTTATGGTATTGATTATGGCTATTGATCTTGGATTTTGTGGTGATAAATTTGATCCTTGGATGATTATTTTATTTTTGATCATATGATGATGAATATGGGCCATTGGTTGATAAGTTTATGTAAATCATGAATGGAATTTTATGGTGATTGATCTGAGAATGTTTGAATTTTATGTGATAAAATTGATCTGGATGCTTGGAATTAGTTATGAAATTGATCCAATCACATGCTTGGAATTATTTATGAAATTGATCTCATCGGATGCATGGCATTGTTATGAAATTGGACCAATGATCTTGGAATTTTGATGTGATTAAAATTGGACCATTGATCTTGGAATCTTGATGTGGTTATGATCCTTTAGATTTAGAAATTCAATGAAATTGATCCAACCACATGATTTGAATTTTATGAGATTAATCATGACCATATGATTGGAATTTTAATGAGTTGATTATAAACCACTGATCTTGAAATTATGATATGATAAAAATTGGACCATTGATCTTGAAATTTTAATAAAATAGGATCATTTATCTTGGAGTTTTGATTTGATCCGTTGATCATAATTTACCATGATTTGAGTAATCTGAATGGTTAAATTACTAATTTGAGTAATCTCAACCATTGGATTGTCATCAAAAGTGATGCAAATGGATATGAACGGTTAGATTATCATGATAAGTGATATGGACCATTAGATTATCTTTGGAAGTGATTGAAATAAATTTAAACGGTTGGACTATCATCAAGAATGATTTAAACCATTAGATTTCCATCATAGTGTGTTTTAGAAGAATTTAACCCATTGGATGGACATCATGAGTAATATGAATGAATCTAGACCATCGGATTGTCTTGATGATTGATTTAAATGAATATGAATGGTTAGATTGTGATTTTGAGAGAATTTAAACCATTAGATCTTGATCATAAATGATTTAAAAGAATTTGAATCATTGAATTTTAGTCTGATTATGAATATATCTTGACATGAGATCTGAGCCGTTGATTTTGGTGATGAAATTTAGGAATTTGATTTGGATATATTATTGAGGAGCTAAAAAGATATATAACCATTGATTAAGGATCTGATCTTGAGAGATTCACATTAAATCCCAACCATAGATCTAGATAATCTCATTTGAGACACATTGAGACATAATTTGATTGGAAATAATACATGAGATGCCATTTTATTTGTCTGCTATATCTTGATGAATGCTCTCACATGCTTGCTGCTATAATGATTCACATGCTTTCTTGCCATACATGAGATGATATATGTTGTTTGTTGCCATAATTGAATGATATTTTTTATTTTGGTAATAATTTAATTTATGCAACACCCTAGTCGAACTGCCATATCTGTACACCTAACAAACTTATTATGTGTAAGGACATGCATTTAGGCACCCACATTCTTGGGAAGGGTATAATGGAAAATAATAAAAATCTTAACAAAGAAAGAGAATGCTTTCCCAAACCTTCTAAAATTAGAATTCAGGATAAAAAGGGTAGGTCAGGACGATTTTTGCCCCTTGGCAAACCCTAAACCTAGAATAGGTTCTCAACCCTAAACCTAGAATAGGTTCTCAACCCTAAACCTAGAATAGGTTCTAAACCCTAAACCTAGAACAGGTTCTCACATTCTAACCTAGAACAAGTTATCAACCCGAACTACATGGAATCTGATTCCTAGGGCAAACCCTAGGATACGTAGGCCATTTGGGAGAAATCCAAATTCGGATCCACACCTTAGTCCACTCGGACTATCCATAGATCCACTAGGATATCCACCCATCATTTCGAACTACGCAGATTCTGATTCTTAGGTCAAACCCTAGGATACGTAGGCTATTTGGGAGAATCCCAAATTCGGATCCAAACCTTAGTCCACTTGGATTATCCATAGATCCACTAGGACATTTACCCATATTTTGACCCAGATTGGGTTATCCACATTATAACACAGAATGGGTTATCCATATTTTGACCCAAATAGGATTATTCTTAGATCCACTAGGACTATTTATCAGTCCGTATGGATTATCCAGATCCTAGCCCATAGGATTTCTCATCCATTCAAGCATAAACTTCAACTTGAACAAAGAACTTAATCATGCACAAGCATAAATCACAGCCATAAATTTTAATCACACCTGAACTACGATGGTGAACCTGATTTTTGAAATAATTCCATGATACGTAGGCAATCTGATGGACACATATTCGATTCAATGATATTAATCCACTTGGTTTGGTTCGATTTAATAGATAGAGGCTAACATAGGAAAGGTATAGGAGACCGATTTCGATCGGGTGGTTTAGGTGCCTAACCCCTTCCCATAACCGTAACCTGACGCTTACCCAATCTCTGATGGATCAGAAATCCAATCTAAGGGTCATGAGTCAATTGAAGTTTTACCTTAGGGTGAGATTTCACATTTTCCAAGGTCCTAGACCTTAATCTAGGTGGCGACTTCTAAAATTTCCATCTTTGTCCTCACAGTGGCGACTTCGCTGGGGATATAAACGTCAGACTCTTAAATGAAAACTTTTCTTGTGTGAATTGGATGCTAGCTTTTAGGATACTATATTTATGCTTGTATAATATTGTTTTGGGGGGAATGGGTTCAGTCACACATTCGTGCGAGTAGCCGAACCAGGTCCCATGCATATGGGGCAGCCCACTAGGCGAAACACACAACCTTGGCCTGTACTTTGTGAGACCACGACCGGTGAGCAGCCTCTAACGAGCGTTTCTTGGGTCCGCCTGGGAATGCGTTATGCTACTCTACGTCGCTTGATCCTTGCAACATAGTATATAAAGGGATTGGGGGCCCATTATTCATCGTACATTTAGTGATAGGTTACCCCATCCTTGTCAAGGTGGCCTTTTCTGTTCTAACCTAGATTGTAGCTCAATGTTTGTTATTTTTGGTTTATCCTTGAACCGACCCAATAAAATCTGCTTAACCATGACATCCATGTTTGAGACGTCGAAGTTCTGCCCATTTTTTTCCTCGATTGGTCAACATGTTAGATTCTACATGATGAGCATCTTGAACTTTCACCCATTGGAAGTATGAGGTATGTATACACCTGTTCTACATCATAGTAGACGGTCTGTAAGACCCGTGTCAATCTAACCCAGTCTTACCACCTTGAACCAGGTTTACCCATCATGGTCGAGTCAAATGGATCAAGGGCGTGAAGGAGATCGAGATCCCAGGTATCAAATCGACCCAAAAAGACTTAATTCAAGGGGAGGGTCGCATACCCAGCCAAGGAGGGTTGGACCCCCCAAAACAGAAAGTCAGACCCTTAGTTTTGAAGGGAGGGCCAGACAACTTAGAGAACCTAGGGTCGACGGGATCATCGACCCTCCCATCGACCCTCAGTTACCTCCGAAACTGAAATTAGGAAATTTCCTAATTTTCGTTTTGGATTCTTTCCTAATCTCAAAGGGACTTATTTTAGGATGTTCCTACTCTATTTAAAGGACGTCCCTAAGCCTCTTTCACTCCTTTCACAACCCTAATTGAATTGAGAGAAAGAGAAGAGAAGGAAAAGAAGAAGAAGAGAAGCAAGGAAGAGAATTTAGCCAAAAAGAGAAGAATTTCAGAGAAGGAGTATTCTTCTCAGGTATGGATACTAATTCCATGAGTTTCTACAAACCTTAGGTTAGATATTGATGAGAGTGTAATCTTGGAGAAACCCAAACCATCAACCCATGGTTAGGTTTTCATGGAAAACCATAGGAGAATGCATGAAAGCTATTTAGGTGGATGATTCATGGTTCCAGACCATGGAATGAATGTTGAATGGAATGTAGGAGCAAGCCATAGGATCCCAAGCATGAAGAATGGACTAAAAGAGGGAAATTGACCAAAGTACACCGAGGGTCGCATCGAGGGTCGATGACCATCCGACCCTAGGTGATCCTAACTATCGACCCTCAGTGTTCGAGAAGTTCAGAGTTTGGGGAAGGTCGCACCCAGGGTCGATCATGACTCCGACCCTACCTCCGACCCTCCGTTAACAGAATGGTTTTTAAATTCAGAATTAATTTTAATTAAATTTTATCGACTTTGTTAAGTCTTATAGCAATATAATAACATTATAAAGGTGATTCTAAACCTTGGAAAAGTATCTATTAGCAAGCTAAGGTGAGGAAATAGAACTCTAAATTAATTGGTTAATAACAAATCAATTTTCTTTTCTTGAGTCCAATGCCATGCTTGATTCTATGCGAATATGTTTGTAATGTGCATACAACATGTCATCCAATATTTCTATTATTTATTCATGTATATTTACTTTATTGTTTATAACATGATGATGATGATGATAGGAATAGGCATGTGATTGTATGTGTGTGGTTGGTGTACTTGATGCGAGCGAGTATCAGGGGAGGTGTGATGAGAACGTCAATAAACGTTAACCTTTGGCGGGTCTCAGCACTTTAGCTCTATCTCTAACTCAAGTCTTATGCATTAGCATCGTCGTATCGCCATTACTTTAGCAGAACTATTATGTCGTAGAGTAACAGGGGAGGTGGTCTCGGTCCTTGTAGTCTCTGACTCTACCGGGGGGCCTTAGCTCTATCTCTATGGACATTCTGAGGGATACTGGGGTGAGGCCTTGGATACACTGTTTGGCATTAGGATTGGTTAGTTGCGAGCCCAATTTGTAAGCCCTCGCTAACAGGGGCTTACGTGTTGGTATGGCACTATATAGCAATAAACGTTAACCTTTGCTATATAATATTTATGATTAGGGTGGATGGGGACGACGATAAACGTTAACCTTCGGGCGGACTTCCACACCCTGTGTATAGAGGCAGGGTCAATAAACGTTAACCTTTGACCACCCAACCTTTATATTGCGTATTGCAAACTATAAACTAGACCAAAGATATGAATTGTTTGCATGCATATGTAATGTTGCATTGTTTTGTCTACTCACTGAGCCGTGATGTGTGCTCACCCCCTCGACGTCGAATATTTTTAGTTGATGATACAGGTTTTACAGTTGAAGATTATATGAATGCTCCAGCGTACGGGAACGTAGCGGCGATGGAAGTTGAAGCTGAAGTGGATACACATGACTCCTCTTGCGAGTGCAACTCATGTGTATTCGATTAGATATTTTTCTAGTTTTCTTTATTTGGATTTAATAAAGACATGTATTTGATAATTATTTATGTCTCAGTTTATACAGAATAATTTGCTATTTAAATATTAATATCATCGTAGATTCTCAGTTCATTTTATTATAATACTTCCGCTATTGTGTATTTACTCTGATTATGATTATGGATATATGGGAGTTTAGATAACACGGATATAGCCTACTCGAGATCCTGGTTGAACCGTTGGTTTGCTAGCAGTTCATCACACCATTCTGAATAGTACAGAATTGGGGTGTGACAACTTGGTATCAGAGCATCTCAGGCCTTGTCCGCTGAACTAACATATATTCGGGACAATTGTGAACTGAGATAGGATAAAAGTAAAAACCGTAATATTAACACACTATAAGCACCAGTGATGGTTGAGACCAAATTAAAAAAAAATAAATAATGCATCTATTAAAGGGAAAACAAGTTACATACAATCAGAGAGAGAAGCAAAACGTATATACATAACTAAAGCAGAGTACAGTCCACAACCCGGACAGTTACTCTGTAGTACAAGGAAAATAAAGTACAATCAAGAAGCTGGAGGTGAAGGAGGAGGCGGCGCTTCACGGTCTCTGTCGTAGTCCTCGGCATAGACTCTAGTCAACCAGGCTATCTGAGTCTGGGACGTCTGAAGACTAGCTATGAGATCAGCCACCCGCTGATCAGTCCGACGCTGTGCATCCAGCAACTCATCCATCCTCATATCAGATCTGCACTGAGCCTCTTTGATCTCCTGCAGCATCTCCATCATATCAGAAGGTGGGCGTGAAGGACCAGTCGCATGAGAAGGACCAGTCTCAGGTACAGGATCTACCACAGAAGAAGGTAGGTGAAGGCAGTGGTATCGAGTCGACATCCATATACATACGATCGTCATCATCGACAGGATCCACATGAGCTCTAGCAGCGGCAGTAGCGGCCCTCAGCGTCAGCCATCTCAATGTGAGTGTGAGGGCGTACCATCTCGTTCCTCCCCTCATCACTGACTTGGGCATCCCGCATACCCATCTTGCAGATAGCCTCCCAATCTAGAAGCGATGAGAAGCTCTTCTCCTGAATCTTCTCATCCGCTAAGTCAACCCCCAAGCGGGTCAGTAGAACAGTAATCATACGTCCATAGGGTAGATTACCCCTATGACCGGAAAATGTAGCACTAATCATGGTCCGCATGATGATGTAGGGAAGGCAGACTGGCTGTCTGGTGCAGATACTATATATCAGAAACTGGGTCAGCTGAGAAACCCTCTCATAGTGCCCACTCTGCGGGATCAGATTATGCTGGATAATCTTGTAGAAGACTCGTGGTGCTGGACGCAAGGAACAAGCTCTCATCTGCCAGTGATCAGGTCGTAGCAGCTGATTGTCGATCTCTACCCTCATCTCCATGGAAACAAACTGGGGCTCTCCAGGCACACAGTAGACCATGGGGCCATCATAAGGAATGCCCAGCAGATCGGCCAGTTGCCGATAGTCAAATGAAATGTGCACCCCTTTAACATAGCTGGTGATGCGCAACTCTTGACCACGCTCAACGTCATTGTAATTCCCCACCACCTGGAGATTACAATAGAACTGGCGCACCAAATCCGGACATGTGCACGCGTCGTAAGTGATGACAGGGAGCCACCCCATATCACCAAATGCTCTCTCTACGTTGAACAAGGCTAGCTCAGCCAAGTTCACCATACGACCACCCTCCACTTTCTTACGAGCATAGTCGGCATACTGTGCCTCGGCTTCGTTGGAGCGGAAATGAAGCGGATCACGAACTCTGGGTATCTTGGTACGAGCCATGGTATCTGCAGATAAGAAAGAAAAAGGGAGACAAGGAGTTAATAGGATAAAAATCCAAAATTCGACATTATAACAACGTAAATTGGCCGAAAGCCTCGCTTTTCACCCGTACACGCGGGCAGGAGGACTTACGTAGGTTCCAACATATCCTACAACACTCACACAATGGGAAATTGGAACTAATGAAGTCCAATTTGAAGGAATTTCAAGAAATCGAAAAAAATTCGACAAATTAGGGCAAACGAGCAAAAATCCAAGTTTCTCGATAACCAACCGATGAAACTCAAAAAATTTTGAGGGCTTTCGTTCCTTGAGACACCAATAACAAAAGCCCCCAATAAAAATCGAATTTTTACGGTTGGAAAAATTTTAATTTGAAAAACACAATGTAAATGGGTAAAAACCTAGGAATGGAAACCTAAAAACAGGGAAAAATGGGAGAACATACCTGTATGGATGACGTGGACATCGAAACCCGGACTCAAACTGACCAAAAATAGTGGAGTGGCACTATAGCAACTCAGAGGGGAGAGACGAGTCGAAACGGGAGGTAAATAATAAGAAATGACCCAAAATCGGATCTTAAAAATCTGATTTTTGGTCTGAGGGTCGGACAATTCGACCAGAACCATCGACCCTCGGATCGACCCTCCCATCGACCCTCGGCTCTCGGGAATCTGACAGAAAACTAAGGGTCGGACACCCATCGACCCTCACATCGACCCTCAGCTCTCGGGAAGAACAGGTTATTCCCAGGGTCAGATACTAAGGGTCGGACATACCATCGACCCTCACCATCGACCCTGCATAGAAAAGACAGTATTTTTTTTCATAAAATGAATTGAAATTTAAAAGTTTACATCGGTTAACATGCCTACATGGAGTATCAATGATTTTCTCACTTATTTTGATGATTTTCAGGCACCACCCATCTGAGAAGGAAAATATGTCTGGAAGAAGAGTAACCAGACAGAGCCGAAATGTAGTTCCACCACCACCACCTGTGGAGGAAACTAGCCAGGAGAATGTATATGTCCCAGGAAATCCAGATCAGGCAAATCCTACAAATTTGCCACCTCCACCACCGGAACTAGCAACCGTAGTTATGAACCTAGCTCAGCAGCTGCAACAGATGCAACACGCACAGGCTCAAATGCAGGTTGCAATGGGAATCATGTTCCAGGCTGCTCATGCTACACCCATGCAGATGGGACAAGCCAGTGCAGCATCGGTGGGTAACCACCCAGCACCTCCAACACCTCAACAATCTGCTGCACAAATTCCAGTACCCAGTCTGGAAGTAGCTCAGGTTAATTATCAGTATCCACAACCTATGTTTGGGGCATATCCCCAAAATCAGATGGATCACTCTCGACTGGTTGAGAGATTTTTGAAGATGAAGCCCAGGGAATTTAACGGCAAACCGTCTGATCCATTATGGCCAGCACACTGGATAGACGAGATGGAGAGAAATTTCCTCATGATGACTATTACAGAGGAAGAAAAAGTATTATGTGCCACCTTCATGCTAAAGGGTGACACACATCATTGGTGGAAATCAGCTAGGGCTTACTTATTGACCAAGCACGCCCTACTGACTTGGGCTGTTTATAAAGAAGCTTGAGAAATATTTTCCACGAAGCTTCAGAGATTCTATGGAGAAGGAGTTCCTGAGTCTATATCAGGGACAAATGTCAGTGGATGCATATCAACAACGTTATGAAGAGCTGTTTTTCTTCGCACCACTTAGTATGCAGGAAGAAGACACCAAAACCCATAGGTTCGTCATGGGACTGAGAGGAAGCATCAGAGAGCACGTTCTGGGCTTAGAAAAGAAGATTTATAATGAAGCTCTCCAAATTGCTTGAGTTATTGAATCGAGCCATAAGGAGAGTTATTTCACACAGAACCGGGGTATCAAAAGGCCAACGGGAAATTCTTACAACGGAGGCAATAACAAGACATATAAGCCTTTCTGCCCTCAGAATTTTACTGCTGCAACCAAGACTACTCCAGTAGCTCAACCTCAGCCAAAGCCAAATTCTGGAAGCCCGAAGTGTTATAACTGCAACCAACCGGGACATATGGCAAGGGAATGCCCTAAGCCCAAGAAGCAGTTCCATCAGGGACGGGTATATGCTGTTACATCCAAGGATGCTGCCGCCTCACCCGATGTGGTCACAGATATGACTGAAACCTTTTAAAGTTGTAATTACGTTGTATGAGCATGTAGACTGAGTAAAATAAATCATAGGTATCGTACTGATAAATGGCATACCCGCCAGAGTACTCTTTGATTCAGGAGCTACTCATTCCTTTATATCTGTGTCATTCGGAAAGAAGATAAACATACCCATCAAAACATTAGACTATAAATTACTTGTACGGTCACCGATGGGGTTAGAAGTGGAATTAGAGAAAGGCTATGAACCATGTCCAGTTCTCATTGGCGAGAAAACCTTAGATGCAACCTTGATACAACTTGAGATGGCAAACTTTGACGTCATCTTGGGAATGGACTGGTTAGCTCGGCATTCTGCAAACCTATTATGCGCCGAAAAGAAGCTAACATTTAAAGACAAAGAAGGGGCAGAATTTAGTTTTTCGGGAACCAAACTTCCCCGTAGACGCAAGCTCATACTCTCAGCACTAAAGGCTAAGAAGTGCCTTGAGAAGGGGGCAGTCGGGTATCTAGTATCAGTGGTCGACCTAACCAAAGAAGCACCACAAATGGAAGATATTGAAGTCGTGCGGGACTATCCCGACGTATTTCCAGAGGAACTACCAGGATTACCACCCGACCGAGCCACAGAGTTTGTGATAGATCTGGTACCTGGAGCCGCACCAGTATCAAAAGCACCTTATAGAATGGCTCCTACTGAATTGAAGGAACTGAAAGTGCAACTACAGGAACTGCTGGACAAGGGTTATATTCGACCCAGTATATCACCATGGGGAGCGCCGGTGTTATTCGTGAAGAAGAAGGATGGTAGCGTTCGATTATGCATCGACTATCGGGAGCTAAATAAACTGACAATCAAGAATCGATATCCACTACCTCGGATCGATGACTTGTTCGACCAGTTACAAGGAGCAAAGGTATTTTTTAAGATAGATCTTCGATCGGGCTATCATCAATTAAAGATTAAAGAGGGTGATATTCCTAAGACAGCTTTCAGGACCAGATACGGACATTATGAGTTCTTGGTCATGTCTTTTGGATTAACAAACGCACCAGCAACTTTTATGGAACTAATGAACCGGGTCTTCCATGATATGTTGGATACGTCGGTTATAGTATTTATTGATGATATATTGGTATACTCCAAGGACGAAGAAACTCATATCAAGAACCTAAACGCCGCCCTACAGCGTTTAAGGAAAGAGAAGCTATATGCCAAATTTTCAAAGTGTGAGTTTTGGCTAAGTGAAGTCGCCTTCTTAGGTCATGTAGTATCCACTGAAGGAATCAAAGTGGACCCCAGCAAGATCGAGGCTATTGTAAAGTGGGAAGCACCAAAGAGTGTTTCAGAAATTAAAAGTTTTCTGGGTCTAGCTGGTTATTATCGGAGAATCGTAGAAGACTATTCCCGGATTGTCGTTCCTCTCACCAGTTTGACTAAGAAAGGTGAAAAGTTCGTGTGGACCGATAAATGTGAGAAGAGTTTCCAAACGTTGAAGACCAAATTGATATCCGCTTCGATTTTGACATTCCCATTCCATGACAGACATTTACTTTATACACTGATGCGTCGGGACTGGGACTAGGATGTATGCTTATGCAAGGAGAGCAAGTAATTGCTTATGCCTTGAGACAATTGAAGATATATGAGAAAAATTACCCCACCCATGATTTGGAGTTAGCGGCAATAGTAAATGCTGTCAAGATATGGAGACATTACCTATACGGAGAGAAATTTTAGATTAAGTCGGACCATAAAAGTCTTACTTATTTATTTAATCAGAAGGAGTTGAATATGAGACAAAGAAGATGGCTGGAACTATTGAAAGACTATGATTGTGATATCCAGTATCATCCGAGAAAAGCGAACGTAGTAGCGGATGCGTTAAGTAGAAAAGCAATGATAAAGTCGCAAGGAGAGGTTAGCACAACTACAGCAATGTGTACTACCAGAGTGGTATTCAATCATTAAAACGAACAGTATGTAATAGACACAACGGATGGATCAGCCAACCAAGGGTTTGTTCATCGGTTTTTGAACATGTTGGCGGCATTGAAGATTATACAGGACATAATGGATGAAGTGAAGACAGCTATCAAATCAGATCCTTAGCTGAGAACAGTACAAGAAGATACAAGAAAGGTAGGACTAATCCTGAGTTCACCTTGGACGAAGAGAGAGTACTGAAATACAAAGGAAGAATATGTGTACCTGAAACAGAAAGTATGGACATTAGACACCGACTGATGAAAGAAGCCCATACCACCACCTATTCGATACATCATGGGAGTACAAAAATGTATCATGATCTAAAGAAACTATATTGGTGGAGGGGAATGAAAGCAGATGTAGTCAAGTTCGTGCCTCAATGCCTAAATTGTCAGAAAATAAAGGCTGAACGACAAAGACCCGTAGAACTGTTACAACCATTATCGGAACTAGCATGGAAATGGGACTGCATCACTATGGACTTCGTCACGGGACTACCACTGACTCCTCGAGTAGTTGACGCAGTTTGGGTGATTGTGGACCGTCTGACTAAAATAGCTCGCTTCATACCTATACGACCTCAGTATACACTGGAAAGGTTAGCAAAGCAGTATGTGGATAATATTGTTCGATTACATGGTGTTCCAGAAAGCATTGTGTCTGATAGAGATCCACGATTTACTTCCAAGTTTTGGGAGGGACTGCAAAAGACTATGGGTACAACGTTGAAGTTCAGTATTGCATTCCACCCACAGACAGACGGACAGTCATAGCGTACAATCCATATTTTAGAAGATATGCTACGAGCATGAGTAATTGATTTCAAAGGATCATGGGATGAAAAGTTACCATTGATCGAGTTCGCTTATAACAATAGCTATCAGGCTACTATACAGATGTCACCTTATGAAGCACTGTATGGCAGGAAGTGTCGAACTCCTTTGTTTTGGAAATGAAGTTGGAGAACGTAGTATTGTTGGGCCAAAATTTATTGAAGAGACTTTCCGAGTGGTCGATATTATCAAGGAAAGAGTAAGAACAGCTCAGAATCGTCAGAAGCAATATGCAGATACTTGACGTAGAGATCTGGAGTTCGTCGTAGGTGATAAAGTATTTTTGAAGGTATCGCCTATGCGAGGATTGAAAATATTCGGACAGAAAGGGAAATTAAGTCCAAGATATGTCGGGCAGTATGAAATTCTAGCTAAGCGTGGTAAAGTGGCTTATCAGTTAGCACTACCACCATTTATGTCAAGTGTTCATGACGTATTTCACATTTCCCTATTGAAGAAGTATGTCAAGGATCCAACGTACGTGTTGACAGTAGATTTACCAGATTTAACTGATGATTTGACATTTGAAGTAACACCAACAGAAATCACCAGCCAAAAGGTTCAACGTCTACACAACCGAGATATCTATTATGTTAAGGTCACATGGAAAAGTAGAGACCCGGAGGAAATTACATGGGAAGAAGAAAATGCTATGCGAAAGAAATACCCTCATTATTTGATTCAGAAGGTATGTACAATTTCGAGGATGAAATTTTTATAAGTAGGGGGGAGTTGTAAGACCCATGTCAATCTAACCCGGTCTTACCACCTTGAACCAGGTTTACCCATCATGGTCGAGTCAAATGGACCAAGGGCGTGAAGGAGATCGAGATCCCAAGTATCAAATCGACCCAAAAACACTTAATTCAAGGGGAGGGTCGCATACCCAGCCAAGTAGGGTCGGACCCCCCAAAATAGAAAGTCAGACCCTCAGTTTTGAAGGGAGGGTCGGACAACTTAGAGAACCTAGGGTCGACGGGATCATCGACCCTCCCATCGACCCTTAGTTGCCTCCGAAACTGAAATTAGGAAATTTCCTAATTTTCGATTTGGATTCTTTCCTAATCTCAAAGGGACTTAATTTAGGATTTTCCTACTCTATTTAAAGGACGTCCCTAAGCCTCTTTCACTCCTTTCACAACCCTAATTGAATTGAGAGAAAGAGAAGAGAAGGAAAAGAAAAAGAAGAGAAGCAAGGAAGAGAATTTAGCCAAAAGAGAAGAATTTCAGAGAAGGAGTATTCTTCTCAGGTATGGATACTAATTCCATGAGTTTCTACAGACCTTAGATTAGATATTGATGAGAGTGTGATCTCAGAGAAATTCAAACCATCAGCCCATGGTTAGATTTTCATGGAAAACCATAGGAGAATGCATGAAAGCTATTTAGGTGGATGATTCATGGTTCCAAACCATGGAATGAATGTTGAATTAAATGTAGGAGCAAACCATAGGATCCCAAGCACGAAGAATGGACTAAAAGAGGGAAATTGACCAAAGTACACCGAGGGTCGCACCGAGGGTCGATGACCATCCGACCCTAGGTGATCCTAACTATCAACCCTCAGTGTTCGGGAAGTTCAGAGTTTGGGGAGGGTCGTACCCAGGGTCGATCATGACTCCGACCCTACCTCCGACCCTCAGTTAACAGAATGGTTTTTAAATTCAGAATTAATTATAATTAAATTCTATCGACTTTGTTAGGTTTTCGTTTTCTAGCAATATAATAACATTATAAAGGTGATTCTAAACCTTGGAAAAGTATCTATTAGCAAGCTAAGGTGAGGAAACAGAACTCTAAACTAATTGGTTAATAACAAATCGTTTTCCTTTTCTTGAGTCCAATGCCATGCTTGATTCTATGTGAATATGTTTGTAATGTGCATACAACATGTCATCCAATATTTATATTATTTGTTCATGCATATTTACTTTATTGTTTATAACATGATGATGATGATGATAGGAATAGGCATGCGATTGTATGTGTGTGGTTGGTGTACTTGATGCGAGCGAGTATCAGGGGAGGTGTGATGAGAACGTCAATAAACGTTAACCTTTGGCGGGTCTCAGCACTTTAGCTCTATCTCTAACTCAAGTCTTGTGCATTAGCATCGTCGTATCGCCATTACTTTAGCAAAACTATTATGTCGTAGAGTATCAGGGGAGGTGGTCTCGGTCCTTGTAGTCTCTGACTCTACCGGGGGGCCTTAGCTCTATCTCTATGGACATTCTGAGGGATGCTGGGGTAAGGCCTTGGATACACTGTTTGGCATTAGGATTGGTTAGTTGCGAGCCCATTTTGCAAGCCCTCGCTAACAGGGGCTTACGTGTTGGTATGGCACTATATAGCAATAAACGTTAACCTTTGTTATATAATGTTCATGATTAGGGTGGATGGGGACGACGATAAACATTAACCTTCGGGCGGACTTCCACACCCTGTGTATAGAGGCGGGGTCAATAAATATTAACCTTTGACCACCCAACCTTTCTATTGCGCATTGCAAACTATAAACCAGACCAAAGATATGAATTGATTGCATGCATATGTAATGTTCCATTGTTTTGTCTACTCACTGAGCAGTGATGTGTGCTCACCCCTCGACGTCGAATATTTTTAGTTGATGATGCAGGTTTTATAGTTGAAGATTATATGAATGCTCCAGCGTACGGGAACGTAGCGGCGATGGAAGTTGAAGCTGAAGTGGATACACATGACTCCTTTTTCGAGTGCAACTCATGTGTATTCGATTAGATATTTTTTTAGTTTTCTTTATTTGGATTTAATAAAGACATGTATTTGGTAATTATTTATGTCTCAGTTGATACAAAATAATTTGCTATTTAAATATTAATATCACCGTAGATTCTCAGTTCATTTTATTATAAGACTTCCGCTATTGTGTATTTACTCTGATTATGATTATGGATGTATGAGAGTTTAGATAACACGGATATAGCCTACTCGAGATCCTGGTTGAACCGTTGGTTTGCTAGCGGTTCATCACACCATTCTGAATAGTGCGGAATTGGGGTGTGACACGGTCACTATACACCTCCATTAAGTAAGCTCGATGTGTCGAATCTCCCATTGTTAACACGTCGATTTCGAAAAACGAACAAAAAATCCCTATCAAGACATAGATACCATGGTTAAGAAGAAATTTACTAGTTTGTTCATCTATGAACTGCTTTTGCTAACAATCCCTAATAAGGACAATGGATTAATATATCCATTTCAATTTCATTGAATTCGGTAACCCAAGTGGCCAGACCTTGGTACCACCGATTATCCATTTTGGAATCACGAGGTCCCAAGACCGAACATATGGCTTAATCAAATTCAATTAAATTGACTCGGATAATGTTTACCCAATCGCCCTTATGAGGGAGTTAACTTTGTTTGGTTAAGTCATCTTTGATTGTGCATGTGACTTCTTCCATTCCTCTAGATGTCATCTTGATATTCCTCCATTGGGTTTCAATGCCTTTGGGAAAGTGAATCAAACTGCAACCATATCCACCCTTTTAGGGTGAGAGACCCCTACAACTAGGGAATTGTCTTGATCTCCCACCTTGAGATCCATCCATGTTATCTTTCTAAATGAATCAATAGAAGTCATGAATCCAGATCTTCATTGAATATCAAATTTTGTAAGAAAGAAGGCAACTAGATTTGGGAACACATTCAGTAACTCAGCCAATCTGGTCCAATAGAGCATTCAGTTTAGGTAGCGACAAGCACCTATACCTGAAAAAGTTTACAATATTCTCGTGCAGTTAGTCCTTGGGCTTACTCAAATATCATATTCAGTTCATCTCATAATCAAGGAGAGTTTTAGCCCCTAGGAAAATCCAATCATTGTTCTCAATACACCACTGAATTAAGGAAAGATTCAATCCCTAGGCAAATCCAATCATAGTTCTCAATTCATCTCTGAATTAAGAAATGATTTAGCCCTTAGGTAACTCCAATCACTGTTTTCAATTCATCTCAGAATTAAGGAAAGATTTAGTCCCTAGGCAAATCAACTCACCATTCTCCATTCACCTCTGAAATAAGGAAAGATCCAGCCCCTAGGCAAATCCAATCACCGTTCTCGATTTACCTTAGAATTAAGGAGAGATTAGGCCCCTAGGCAAACCCAATTATTGTTCCCTATTCACCTTTGAATTAAGGAATGATTCAGCCCCTAGACAAATCCAATTATTGTTCCCTATTCACCTTTGAATTAAGGAAAAATTCAGCCCCTAGGTAAATCCAATCATTGTTCCCTATTCACCTTTGAATTAAGGAAAGATTCAACCCCTAGGCAGGTCCAATCATCATTTTGGTTCATCCAAAATTAAAGAAAGATTCAACCTCTAGGCAGATTCAATTACATCTAGTTCATCTCAGAATCAAAGAAATATTCAGCTCCAGATTCAACCACCATTTCTGGTTCATCTCAGAACTCAAGAAAGGTTTAACCCCTAGGCAGGTTCAATCATCACTCCCAGATCATGTTAAAATGGAGGAGGCAATCGGCCCCTAGGCTTTTTCACCCTTCACCTCCTGTTTAGGTTCCGGTTCATGTCGGAACTAGGAAAAGTTCCATTCATCTTAATTCAATTAGCCACTAGGCTTATCCAACCATCAACTTTGGTTAGGGTTCTGATTCATGTCAAAACTAGGAAAAGTTCCATTCATTTGAATTCAATTAGCCACTAGGCTTATCCAACCATCAACTTTGGTTAGGGTTCTGATTCATGTCGGAACTAGGAAAATTTCCATTCATCTGAATTCAGTTAGCCACTAGGCTTATCCAACCATCAACTTTGGTTAGGGTTCTGATTCATGTTGGAACTAAGAAGAGTTCATTATCCAATCATCAACTTTAGTTAGGGTTCCGGTTCATGTCGAAACTAACAAAAGTTTCATTCATCTAAATTCAATTAGCCAATAGGTTTATCCGACCATCAACTTTGGTTCAGGTTCTGATTCATGTTGGAATTAAGAAGAGTTCCATTCATCTGAACTCATTTAGTCACTAGGCTTATCCAACCATCAACTGTGGTTCAAGTTCTGATTCATGTTGGAACTAAGAAGAGTTTCATTTATTTGAATTTAATTAGCCCCTAGGCTTGTCCAACCGTCAACTCCAGTTTAGTTTTTTATTCATGTTGGAACTAAGAAACGTTTCATTCATAAGAACTCAATGTGAGCATGAGTTAGCCTCTAGGCCTGTTCAACCATTACTTCTGGTTCATGTCCCATTTCATGAAGGAATTGAAGAGAATTTAGTCATTTCAACTCAATCGATCCATCATGTCTAGCAATTAGAGTCCAATCCATGATTGTCATCCTTGGCCTCTATCAATCAGAGCCCAACTCAAGCAATCTTTGCCTCTAGCAACTAGAGCACAATCCATGACTGTCAATCTTGATCTCTATCAATCAGAGACCAATTCAAAGTCAATCTTAATCTCTATCAATTAGAGACCAGTTCAAAGTTAACCTTGTCTCTATCAATTGGAAATCAATTCAAAATCCACCTCTGGCTCTATCAATTAAAGCCCGATCCATGTCCATCATAGCCCAGTGCTACAAGTTAGGATCGCTTGTTAGGAATGGTGAATGAGAAGCATTCCCCATTGCTTATCGGTAAGATCAGTTCCAGATTCTGGAGTCATCAGAAACCATGAAACTTCAGCTATGATAGTGCTATCCCATCTCGAGCATTTCTGCCCCTTTGGCCAAGGAAATGCTAGAATCCAAAGAGTTTCCTTCATATTTCTCATTGGTCAAAAAGAGGGAATGGAATTTTCCCGAGCAGTAGGTTAGACCAAAGAAGAGATCCAATGTACCCTAGGCTAGGATAGAAATCAGAATCACGGCTAGGGAATGGTCCAATGATGAAATCCTTAACCCCTGAACTGGGGCATGAACCAAATTGAACTTGGACCCAAATTGAGTGCGGTCCAATGAGGAAAGCCAATGACCCCTGAACTGGGGCATGAACCGGATTGACCTTGGGCCTGAATTGGGCATGGTTCAATGAGGAAAGCCCTTGAACCCTAAGTTGGGCATGAACCAAATTGACCTTGGACCCAAATTGAGTGTGGTCCAATGAGGAAAAGTTAGGCATGAACCAAATTGACCTTGGACCCAAATTGAGTGCAGTCTAATGAGGAAGCCATTATGCCTTAAACTGGGGCATGAATCAAATTGACCTTGGACCCAAACTGAGAGTGGTCTAATGAAAAAATCCATTAAACCCCCTAAGCCGAGACATAAACTAGTGTATTCTTGGACTCAAAAAATTGGGGCATGAACCAAAGTAACCTTGAGCTTAAAAAGCAATAGTCTGGTTATGAATGGATCCCAAACTGAAAAAAAAAGAGGGTAAGAATTGTATTGGAACCCTGAAAGGTAGGCATCTTGCACCTATTGATAAAGGGGCATGATGAGTCCTGCTGTTAGAGGTCTGAAGGAAGATTTATTCCCACAACGATTGAAGGTGGTCATCAAAGGCGTTATGCCCAACTGGAGCTGCTTGGATGAACTAGTTGTTTCAACTTTCTATTATCGGTATTCGATATGTCATCCATGTCTAGGTCCAAGAATGATATGTTTGTTGACAAGTCCAGTCCAATCTGTCCTGTAAGTAAAAGAAAATCACCCCGTTTGGGATTTCAAACTCTGTGCTTTATCTCTTTCATATATTTCCATCTCCTGAACTTCTATGCCACCCGGCCTCTTGAGAAAGAAAGGTCCAACCCGTCTGGGAAAGCTTTAAATGATCAATCGGGAGACACAAGAGTACTCTCAAGAAACATGTATTGGAGAAGCTGCCATTTGTTCTACCTATGAAAAGATTCCAAGGAAAGCATTAGATACTAACAGATCATATCAACAGGTCAACCAATCAGTACAAATGAGTGGAGGACAGATGTGCCACCAAAAGATGGAAATACCAAAGTTCTTACAAAGTACATCATCTGCAAGCAAGAGATACATGATGAATGATCAATTTCAAAATCAAAGAATGAGGTCATAAGAATACCAAAAAAAAAAAAAAAGAAAGAAAGAAAATTCAAGCCTATGTTTTATCTACATCAATAATGGGAGGCAGTCACATCAGACAAAAAGTGATGATTAACTTCCAGAGGACAGCATACGGATTCACCATTTAGATAAAATTAGATCTAGATGAGCAGTCACAAATGTTCCTAAAGTTTACAGAAGATCAGAGTACTAACTGGGGCAAGATATCTGATTGGAAATATTTGGAAGAAGAAGATTCAAATCCAATATTTAAAGTCATAATCAACTTTGCGATCAAGCGAAGCACAGCATTATGTGGCCTCCACATCCCAAAAAAAAGAAAAAAAGATGTTGAATGGCATTGGAGCTTGACAGTAAGCCAATTGTTCCTCTCACTTCAAGAAGATGGTAGTTCCAATTAAAGCCTGATAGCAAGTGCGATCGTTCTTCGAGATTCATAGCATGTTGGACCGGACTTTTGATTTTGGCCAATTACATCCCACCTATACAAGAGATGATCTCATCACTTCTTCATCATCAAAGAAATATTTCTCATCGGCATTAGACTCACTCTCCCGTCTATCAATCTGACGGCCTTCCAAGGAGTCTCTATCACAAACCCTTCTTTTGATTATCAGTTTTTTATGGCATTGTATCTCGTGATCATGTCATCATTTTATGTACAAATTCATGAATCTGGCTGGAACACTTTTCTGTCGTTCATTACATCCGACGGTTTCCCAAGGTTCCTATAAGCCCTTCATTTCTTAAGCCAATAAAATGGGATCTTCTCGGTAAGATAAACCCATTCTACATAAACAACCAAACACTCTCCCAATGGTAGACCCATGTGGATAGTTTCACATCAGTCCTCTTGGACCTTCAACATCAATACTTGTCAACAAACTTAAAGGTTTCAGGTCCAGATATGATCGCGACTGATTCAGCATCTCGATGTAGCTTGTTGAGACACGTGTTCCATCTGAACATCTCTAAGAAAGAAAAACATAATTCGGCATCATTTTTAATTTTGATGTGGGACTGTATTTCCCTAAGGTTGCTTTTAGTGATGATTCAAATAGCTGCCCGCCTATCAGTGCGTGTAGGTGTCAACTTAAACAGTGGGGTAAGGCTACCCATTTGTCATGAAAGTAATGCCGTTTAGACTTCCCCTAAGGGTTTTAGACCATTGGATAGGACCATAATTTTGGCAATATCCTCACCATATTAGGACTCTTTATTCAACCCAAGATGGGGTTTGCAAAAAAATGATAAAAAAAAATAAAGGAAGAAAAGAAACCTCAGCAAGGAAAAACAACTCAAGAAACCTCAATGGGCAACCCATAATACCTCAGTGGGGATAGGCGACCTGGTGCAACCCTAAAGCATTGCCCTCATTGGCCCTACATAGAAAAATCCAATGGTTCATGTAGATAAGTGTCATACCCAGTCTACCCTCCATAAGGAAAGGAACCCCTCTTGCTCTCCAGTGAATCATACTCGGAGGAGTTGAACAAACCATCATCTGTTGGGCTCCATAGCATTGCCTTTCAATAGAATTCTATCTTCAAATCCTTTTTATCACGGCCTGATTACGGATGTAGCCAAATTAATCAAATCATCAGCTCCCTCATTTTTCAAGATTCAAAAAGGGTTTATCTAAGAAGTCACTTTCTGCAATCAATCTGTCAATCTTCCCTTGACCTTGGAAGCATGGTCAAATTCTTGATGCAATCCAGATTCAACCAAGTTCTAACTCTGTTAGATTGCCCGTTTCCTTCTATCTTGCCCCTAGCATACTATAGTAGTGGTCTGTCACAACATACAGACACTGGGGCATAGATATACCCTATGTAGAGGAATTGAACTTAATCATTAGCATTACATCAAGGATCCATTGTCTAGTCTGAAGTCACTGACTTTCCTAGTCAATAGAAGTAGGTCCGTCCAAGTTAGTTTTTGCCAATTTCTCAGTTCTCCCAATCCTGTTGATGAAGAAAATCCAATGAGGTCGCTCACCTGTTAGGATTTAGTCACCAAATTCTCTGAAGGAATACTTCGAATCCTTTGCTCCTCGTGCCTACTTTGGGGCCATGGTTCATTCATTTTTCAAAATTGACACAACAATGTTTCAAAGCCCTGAGCATTTCATGAGCCTAGATTGTCACACCCCAATTCTGGTCTATTCAGAATGATGTGATGAACCGCTAAATAACCAACGGTTCAACCAGGATCTCAAATAGGCTATCCCCGCGTTATCCAAACTTACATACATCCGTAATCATAATCAGAGTAAATACACAATAGCGGAAGTCTTATAATAACATGAACTGAGAATCTATGTGATATTAAAATTTAAGTAACAATTTATTATGTATCAACCAAAACATAAGTAAATATCAATACAAGTCTTTAATAAATCCAAATAAAGAAACTTATAAAAATATCTAATCAAATACACACGAGTTGCACTCGCAAGAGGAGTCGTGTGTATCATCTTCAGCTCCAGCTTCCATAGCTGCCACGTTCCCGTACGCAGACGCACCCATGTAGTCTTTAACCGTATAGCCTGCATCATCAACTAAAAATATTCAACGTCGAGGGGTGAGCACACATCACGGCTCAGTGAGTAGCCAAAACAATGCAATAATACATATGCATGTAAAAAGTCAATTTATATCTTTGGTCCGGTTTAAAGTTTGCAGTATGCAATAGAAATGTTGAGGTAGCCAAAGGTCGCGTTTATTGACTCCGCCTCTATACACGAGTGTGTGACGTTACCCGAAGATCACGTTTATCGTCAACTCACATGCACCCAATCATGAACAATATATACCAAAGGTTACGTTTATTGCTATATAGTGCCATACCAACACGTAAGCCCCTGTTGGCGAGGGCTGCAAAGTGGGCTCGCAACTAACCAATCCTAATGCCAAACAGTGCATCCAAGGCCTCACCCCAGCATCCCTCAGAATGTCCATAGAGATAGAGCTAAGGCCCCCCGGTAGAGTCAGAGACTACAAGGACCGAGACCACCTCCCCTGATACCCTACAACATAATAGTTCTGCTAAAGTAATGGCGATACGACGATGCCAATGCACAAGACTTGAGTTAGAGATAGAGCTAAAGTGCTGAGACCCGCCAAAGGTTAACATTTATTGACGTTCTCATCACACCTCCCATGATACTCGCTCGCATCAAGCACATCAACCACACACATACAAGCACATGCCTATTCCTATCATCATCATCATCATCATGTTATAAACAATAAAGTAAATATGCATGAACAAGTAATAGAAATATTGGATGGCATGCTGTATGCACATTACAAACATATTTGCACAGAATCAAGCATGGCATAGGACTCAAGAAATAGAAAACAGTTCATTATTAACCAATTTAGTTTGGGTTTAAGGTTCCTCACCTTAGCTTGCTATAAGATACTTTTCCAAGCTTTAAATTCACCTTTACAATGTTATTATATTGCTAGAAGACCTAACAAAATCGATAGAATTTAATTAGAATTAATTCTGAATTTAAAAACAATTCTGTCAACTGAGGGTCGATGCTAGGGTCGATGCTAGGGTCGATGGGTCTATCGACCCTCCCCTCTTTTTGGACTTCCCGAATGCTGATGGTCGATGGTCAGAAACACCTAGGGTCGGATGGTCATCGACCCTGGGTGCGACCCTCGGTGCACTCTGGTCCAATTTCCACTTTTTAATCCATTCTTCGTGTTTGGGGTCCTATGGTTTGCTTCTACATTCCATTAAACATTCATTCCATGGTCTGAAACCATGAATCATCCTCCTAGATGGCTTTCATGCATTCTCTTAGGGTTTTCCATGAAAACCTAACCATGGATGGATGGTTTGGGTTTCTCCAAGATCACTCTCTCTAATAACTATCCTAAGGTCTGTAGAAACTCATGGAATTAGTATCCATATCTGAGAAGATAACTTTTCCTCTGAAATTTTTCTCCTTTGTGCGAAGTTCTCTTCCTTCCCTTTCTTCTTCCTCTTTTCCTTCTCATCTTTTTCTCTCAATTCGATTAGGGTTGTGAAAGGAGTGAAAGTAGCTTAGGGACGTCCTTTAAATAGAGTAGGAACATCCTAAATAAGTCCCTCTGAGATTTGGAAAGAATCCCAATCGAAAAATATAGAAATTTCCTAATTTCTATATTCGGAAGAAACCGAGGGTCGATGATCCCGTTGACCCTAGGGCTTAAGCTGTCCGACCCTCCCTTCAAAACTGAGGGTCTGACTTTCTATTTTGGGAGGTCCGACCCTGCTTAGCTGGGTATGCGACCCTTCCCCTATTTTAAGTGTTTTTGGGTCGATTTGATACCTGGGATCTCGATCTCCTTCACGCCCTTGGTCCATTTGACTTGACCATGATGGGTAAACCTGGTTCAAGGTGGTAAGACCGGGTTAGATTGACACGGGTCTTACATAGATCAAGGGCCAAACCCATGTCACATTTCATTGCCGCTTGGCTGTTCTACCAATTTGGTCTACCATACTGCACAGTCAATTAACTTAGTTGACCAGATGTCCCTCGATAGTTTAACACCATGGTCAATCAATAAAATCACTTTGGTTAGAGACTGTCAAGCTCCCCTCATTCTTGTCCAAAATCCTCGCTAGAGTCTCTTTCAGTCCAAAATCCAACAACACCAATGTTGGCTGAAGAAAATCATCACTTTCAAATTACATGGAACCTTTCCAAGGGAGCAACCAAGTCATCATTGCCGTGCTGAAATTGAGTCAAACTTGCAGTACCAGGTCATAAATACAAATTTCAAATCGAGGTATCATGCCAGCAAAGTCCATGACACCATTTCCATTGATACCATGTTTTATGCCTTCACCAACAAAGTAGGGGCAAAAACCTTGGAAAGCTGTGAAGGAATTCACCATCATTTCAAACATGTCGAGCACTCTATAGGTTCAAAGTCAAGAGACTTCCAAGATGGGTCAGATTTCAACCCTAAGGGTTCAAAGTCAACAAAGAGTTCATGTGTGGGTCACTTTCGAGCATCTTAAAGGTTCATAGCGACAAAGCTACTTAAGAAGATATTCTAGTTTCCATTCCTGAAGGTTCATAGCCATAGAGCTTCCAAGAAGGATATTCCAATTTTCAATCCCGAAGGTCCAAAGCTGGTAGGAACTTCAAAGATGAGTCATTCAGTATCACCCTATAAGTGACCTTCTGAGTTCTTGCTCATTTCAGAATCAATAGCAAATTCCTCACCCTAAAAGTGGCCTTCTGAGTTCTTGCTCATTTCATAATCAAATTCGGTGCCCTAGCTCATTCAAAGTTCAAATCAATCTCAGTCTATAAGTGAATCAAATGCAGAGTCCTAGCTCATCCAAAGTTCAAATCAATCTCAGCGTGTTAGTGAATCAAATGTAGAGCCCTAGTTCATTCAAAGATCAAGTCAATCTCAGCCTATAAGTGAATCAAATGCAGAGCCCTAGCTAATTCAAAAAAATCAATCTCAGAATCTCAATCAAAGGAGCCTCAGTTCAATCAATGAAAAGACAGCAAGTCCTCCATCCAGATAAATCAAAGCCGAGTCCAAGCTCGTGCAATGAGCCTTGTATTCACAGCCTAGCTCCATACAAGAAGAGGTTTATCAGCCTACAAATGGATCAAACCGGGTTCAAGCCCGCAAGTGCCTTGCATCATGAGTTCCACCTCAGCAAGAAGATGTTCCCAACCTACAAATGAGCCTTGTATTCACATCCTAGTTTCATACAAGAAGAGGTTTATCAACCTACAAATGGATCAAGCCGGGTTCAAGCCCGCGAGTACCTTGCATCATGACTTCCACCTCAGCAAGAAGAGGTTCCCATCCTACAAATGTATTCACAGCATAGCTTCATACAAGAAAAGGTTTATCAGCCTACAAATGGATCAAGTCGGGTCTAAGCCCGCGAGTACCTTGCATCATGAGTCCCACCTTAGCAAGAAGAGGTTCCCAGCTTACAAATGAGCCTTGTAATCACAACCTAGCTTCATATAAGAAGAACAATCACCAATTTTCCAAGAAGAACAAACCTTCTTTCCAATCGAACTACGTTCTGGGCTTGATTTTTAGGACACCCTTAGAATACGCAGACAGTTTAGGACGAATCACCCTAAGTGCAGCCCAATAAACAATCTCACTCATATCCCAAAAATATGGTTCTTTTATCTTCAGCCTACAATTGGTAACAATCTCAGCTAAAGAGGGGCATCTATAAGCACCCCATTTTTGCCACCCTCTGCATAAGTGAACCAATATGGCAGGTTTCTGGCCTTTAACCCAAAGATTTGTGATTCTCTACTGAACCCCACAGTAGGGTCATGGGCTAGTATCTACTTGGATGAATAGGTTGTGAAATTACCTTTGAAATGAGACCGGAATCATCAAATTTTGACTTCAAACAAGGAAGATATCGCAGTTTGAAAGTGCAAGGGTATTTACGTAATTATCATATCATGCATGCATTATCATTCAAACTTCAAGACATCATATCTAGGTCATCTGATATAGGAATCATATAATTCAAAGGCCAATATTCCTTATTTTCAGTCCTCTTCAAAGTGGACGTGAAAAATCCCGGGTAGAAGTCACCAATGGGCCCCATGCAAGCTTTCATGCAAAATTATCGTTAGAACTTCAAAGCTTCATATCTTTTCCGTTCTACATCGGATTCAGATAATTCCAAGGCCATTATTCTTCATTTATGATTTTCTACAAAGTGGACGTAAAAAATCTCGGGTAGAAGTCTCCGAAGGGTCTCATGCAAAATTACACATGGAAATAGTCATTTAATCTTTAAAATTTGATATTTTGGTCATCCCATATCCAAATCAGACGATTCCAGTTTCATTATGTTCCATTTTTAGTACTCTACAAAGTGGACGTAAAGAATTTTCGACAAAAGTCTCCGAAGGATCCCATGCAAAATGGTCAGCCAAATTATCGATAATTGGCCGGCTTAAACTACACAAATTCATAAGTTGGTCATTTATTTCCAACTGAGGTGATTCAAGTTTCAATATTCCTCATTTTTAGTGTTCTACAAAGTGAACGTAGAAAATTTAGAATAGTGACTATTGAAAAATTTCATGTGGAATGGTGGTAGAAATAGACTATGAAATATCAACTTTGGTCCAAACCAGTTAATCTAAACTAGTCCAGTCCTATGAATCTCGACTAGTCTTACTTGACCCAACCCGGATTGGTCCAGACCAATTCATGTCGACGCATATGCATGTATTTCTTTTCATATAATATATACATGTCTTATATGCATATTATATTATATATATTAATATATATTATATAAATATATATATATATATATATATATATATATATATATATATATATATATATATATATATATATATATATATATATATATATATTTATATATATATAAAAAGCAAGTAGGATCCGAATAAAAAAAAGAGGGAGTCGATGGGATTGCCGAAAGAAGAGGGAGAAGAAGGAAAGAAGAGGGTGAAGAAGGAAAGAAGGGGAGAGATGGCCGAAAAGAATAAAAGAAAAAAGGAAAAAAAAAGGGATCTTTCATGTTTTCTAAAGGGATCTTTCACGTTTTCTAGAAAGAAAACATGAAAGAGAAAGAAGAAGAGAAGAAAAGGAAAGAAAGAAAAGAGAAGAAAAGGAAAAAGAAAGAAAAGAGAAGAAAAGGAAAGAAAGAAAAGAGAAGAAAAGGAAGAAAGAAAGGAAAAGGAAGGGAAAAGGAAGAAGAGAAGAAAAGGAAAAAAGAAAGAAAAGAGAAGAAAAGGAAAGAAAGAGAAGAAGAGAAGAAAAGAAAAGAGAGAGAAGAAGAGAAGAAAAGGAAAGAAAGAAAAGAGAAGAAAAGGAAAAAAGAAAGAAAAGAGAAGAAAAGGAAAGAAAGAGAAGAAGAGAAGAAAAGGAAAGAGAGAGAAGAAGAGAAGAAAAGGAAAGAAAGAAAGAAAAGAGAAGAAAAGGAAAGAAAGAGAAGAAGAGAAGGAAAAAAGAAGAAGGGATCTTTCACGTTTTCTAGCCTTTTCTTCTCTTTTCCTCTCTCTCTCTTTCTTTTCTTTTCTTCTCTTCTTCTCTCTCGCTTTCACGTTTTCTTTCTAGAAAGAGAAGAAAGAGAAGAAGAGAAGATCTCTGGAAAGAAAGAGAAGAAGAGAAGAAAAGGAAAAAAAGAGAAGAAGAGAAGAAAAGGAAAGAGAGGGAGGAACAAAAAAAAAGGAGAAAGAAAAGAGAGAAGGATGGTGAATCCGGCAGAGAGGGGAGAGAAAAAGAAAAAAAATTATTAAAAGAGAAAGCAGAAGGAGAATGGGGAGAGGAGAAAGCGAGAGAGAGGGCGTTGAGGAGAGGAAGGAAAATAGAGAGAAAGAGGGAGACATAAAAAAAATTCTGGAAAATAGAGAAAGAGAGGAAGCGGGAAAATTGAGAGAGAATGAGTAAAAGGGGAAGAAGAGGATCGATGAAGACGGTTGAAGAAGCAGAAGGAGCGACCAAGGTAAGCCCAGCCCTCCTCCTGCTCTAGTGTTTTTTCTATTTTTTTTTGTTGATTGCAGCAGCATACAATCAAAATCACCGATTTATTAGATCGCATTACCCTCTTCTAACCTGCTGCAACTTCTTCATATCCCACCTCATCACCCAGCAAAACCACTCCACTAGTCCATCCGAAAACCACCTACCTATGCATGCTCATGACCTGCCTTCACCATTGTGATCAAACCAATCATGCAATCTTACATATACCTAGACGAAACCCATCCCCACCTAAATCCTTTCCCCATTATTGATCCAAAGCATTTGTTTTCTCTGAAAAAAAATCTTAATTTATTAACATTGGTCTCAGCCATTGAATGTTAATTTGTTTTGATGTTGTTGAATTTTAAGTGATCAATAAAAATCTGTATTGATTGAATGTCCCATGGATCATGGAATTCAACGAGATTAATTTTGACTATGTGATGTGGAATATAAATGTGGTTGATCTGACCACATGATTTGAATTTTTATGAGATTAATCATGGCCCTTGATATTGAATTTTTAATATGACAAAATTTAACCATTGATCATGAATGAATGTTATGTGATGAAAATTGAACCTCGATCATGAACCTTAATGGGATTGATCTGATTATGGCTGGAATTTTTAAGTGATTGACCCATATAATTAGAATTTTATGAGATTGGTCCAACTATATGATTGGAAATTTTTATGGCATTAATTATGGCTATTGATCTTGGATTTTGTGGTGATAAATTTGATCCTTGGATGATAATTTTATTTTTGATCATATGATGATGAATATGGGCCATTGGTTGATAAATTTATGTTAATCATGAATGGAATTTTATGGTGATTGATCTGAGAATGTCTGAATTTTATGTGATAAAAGTTATCCGGATGCTTGGAATTAGTTATGAAATTGATCCAATCACATGCTTGGAATTATTTATGAAACTGATCTCATCGGATGCATGGCATTGTTATGAAATTGGACCAATGATCTTGAAATTTTGATGTGATTAAAATTAGACCATTGATCTTGGAATCTTGATGTGGTTATGATCCTTTAGATTCCAAAATTCAATGAAATTGATCCAACCACATGATTTGAATTTTATGAGATTAATCATGACCATATGATTGAAATTTTAATGAGTTGATTATAGACCATTGATCTTGGAATTATGATATGATAAAAATTGGACCATTGATCTTGAAATTTTAATAAAATAGGATCATTGGTCTTGGAGTTTTGATTTGATCCGTTGATCATAATTTACTTTGATTTGAGTAATCTGAATGGTTAGATTATTAATTTGAGTAATCTAAACCGTTAGATTGTCATCAAAAGTGATGTAAATGGATTTGAACGGTTAGATTATCATGATAAGTGATTTGGACCGTTAGATCATCTTTGGGAGTGATTAAAATAAATTTGACGGTTGGACTATCATCAAGAATGATTTAAACCATTAGATTTCCATTATAGTGTGCTTTAAAAGAATTTAAGCCATTGGATGGACATCATGACTAATATGAATGAATCTAGACCATCGTATTGTCTTGATGATTGATTTAAATGAATATGAATGGTTAGATTGTGATTTTAAGAGAATTTAAACCGTTGGATCTTGATCATAAATGATTTAAAAGAATTTGAATCATTGGATTTTAGTCTGATTATGAATATATCTTGACATGAGATCTGAGCCGTTGATTTTGGCTATTTTGATGAAATTTAGGAATTTGATCTGGATATATTATTGAGTAGATAAAAAGATATCTAACCATTGATAAAGGATCTGATCTTGAGAGATTCACATTAAATCCCAACCATAGATCTAGAGAATCTAATCTGAGACACATTAAGACATAATTTGATTTGAAATAATACATGAGATGCCATTTTATTTGTCTGCTATATCTTGATGAATGCTCTCACGTGCTTGCTGCTATAATGATTCACATGCTTTCTTGCCACACATGAGATGATATATGTTGTTTGTTGCCATATTTAAATGATATTTTCTATTTTCGTAATAATTTAATTTATGCAACACCCTAATCGAACTGCCATATCTATACACCTAGCAAACATATTAGGTGTGTGGATATGCATTTAGGCACCCACATTCTTGGGAAGGGTATAATGGAAAATAATAAAAGTCTTAACAAAGAAAGAGAATGCTTTCCCAAACTTTCCAAAATTAGAATTCAGGATAAAAAGGTAGCTCAGGATGATTTATGCCCCTCGGTAAACCCTAAACCTAGAATAGGTTCTCAACCCTAAACCTAGAATAGGTTCTCAACCCTAAACCTAGAATAGGTTCTAAACCCTAAACCTTGAACAGGTTCTCACATTCTAACCTAGAACAGGTTATCAACCCGAACTATGCGGATTCTGATTCCTAGGACAAACCCTAGGATACGTAGGCCATTCATTTGGGAGAAACCCAAATTCGGATCCACACCTTAGTCCACTCGGACTATCCATAGATCCACTAGGATATCCACCCATCATTTCGAACTTCCCAGATTCTGATTCCTAGGTCAAACCCTAGGATATGTAGGCTATTGGGGAGAATCCCAAATTCGGATCCAAACCTCAGTCCACTTGGATTATCCATAGATCCACTAGGATATTTACCCACATTTTAACCCAGATAGGGTTATCCTCATTCCAACCCATAATGGGTTATCCATATTTTGACCCAAATATGGTTATTCTTAGATACACTAGGACTATCTATCAGTCCACATGGATTATCTAGATCCTAACCCATAGGATTTCTCATCTATTCAAGCATAAACTTCAACTTGAATAAAGAACTTAATCATGCACAAGCATAAATCACAGCTATAAACTTTAATCACACCTGAACTACGATGGTGAACCTGATTTTTGGAATAATTTCGTGGTAGGTAGGCAATCTGATGGACACAGATTTGGTTCAATGATATCAAACCATTTGGCTTGGTTCGATTTAATAGATAAAGGCTAGCATAGGAAAGGTATAGGAGACCGATTTTGATCGGGCGGTTTGGGTGCCTTCCCCTTCCCATAACCGTAACTTGACGCTTACCCAATCTCTGATGGACCAGAAATCCAATCTACGGGTCATGAGTCAATCGAAGTTTTACCTTAGGGTGAGATTCACATTTTCTAAGGTCCTAGACCTTAATCTAGGTGGCGACTTCTAAAATCCATCTTTGTCCTCACACTGGGGGTACAGTTACAAGGGACATTAATGTTCAACTAGCCATGTTCACCTTATTAGTCATATTACTAGACCATAACATCGCCAAGCTTTCGACCCTGTTCGGTCCCCACATAGGACATCATGAGTTCGCTAAGTTACATATGGTCAATGTAAAGCTGCGCCAGTAATAAGTGGTACAAGAGTCCAATTCCACCCACCTTCCTCCTTACTGACTTAACCAAACATCATGAATCAAACATGGATCAGTCGCCTTCATGGAAAGATAGCGAGTGTCCCATTCCACTCACCCTCTAATCCTTACATATAACACTGCTGATCCCGAACGCAATGTGTGAGGACAAAGATGGAAATCTTTAGAAGTCGCCACCTAGATTTAGGTCTAGGACCTTAGAAATGTGAAATCTCACCCCAAGGTAAGACTTCGATTGACTCATGATCCTTAGATTGGAATTCTGGTCCATCAGAGATTGGGTAAGCGTCAGGTTACGGTTATGGGAAGGGGTTAGGCACCCAAACCGCCCGATCAAAATCGGTCTCCTATGCCTTTCCTATGCTAGACTTTATCTGTTAAACCAAATCAAACCAAGGGGTTTGATATCATTGAAATGAATCTGTATCCATCAGATTGCCTACGTATTACGGATTTATTTCAAAAATCAGGTTCACCATCGTAGTTGAGGTGTGATTAAAGCTTATGGCTGTGATTTATGCTTGTGCATGATTAAGTTTATTTGTTCAAGTTGAAATTTATGCTTGAAAGGTTGAGAAAATCCTATGGGTTAGGATCTGGATAGTCCAAGTGGACTGATAGATAGTCCAAGTGGATCTAAGGATAACCCTATTTGGGTTGAAATATGGATAACTCATTCTGGGTTAGAATGGGGATAACCCTATGTGGGTCAAAATGTGGATAAATATCCTAGTGGATCTATGGATAGTCTAAGTGGACTAAGGTTTGGATAAATATATCCTAGTGGATCTATGGATAGTCTGAGTGGACTAAATTATGGATAACCCTATTTGGGTTAAAATATGGGAGATATCCTAGTGGATCTATGGATAGTCCAAGTGGACTAAATTGTGGATCCGAATTTGGGTTTCTCCCAAATGGCCTACGTATCCTAGGGTTTGACCTAGGAATCAGAATCCACGTAGTTCGGGCTGGATAACCCTATTTGGGTTGGAATATGGATAGATATCCTATTGGATCTATGGATAGTCCGAGTGGACTAAAGTATGGGCAAATATCCTAGTGGATCTATGGATAGTCCGAGTGGACTAAGCTGTGGATCCGAATTTGGGATTCTCCCAAATGGCCTACGTATCCTAGGGTTTGACCTAGGAATCAGAATCCGTGTAGTTCGGGCTTGGGTGAAATGATTGGATATCCTAGTGGATCTATGGGTAGTCCAAGTGGACTAAGGTGTGGATCCGAATTTGGGTTTCTCCCAAATAGCCTACGTATCCTAGGGTTTGACCTAGGAATCAGAATCTGCGTAGTTCAAAATGGATAACCTGTTCTAGGTTAATGATTGAGAACCTATTCTAGGTTTAGGGTTTAGAACCTATTCTAGGTTTAGGGTTTGCCGAGGGGCAAAATCGTCCTAAATCACCCTTTTTATCCTGAATTCTAATTTTGGAAAGTTTGGCAAGGCATTCTCTTTCTTTATTAAGATTTTATCATTCCCATTATGCCCTTCCCAAGAATGTGGGTGCCTAAATGCACGTCCCCACACCTACATTGTCTTCTAGAAGTGTGCATATATGGCAGTTTAACTAGGGTGTTGCATAAAATAAGTTATTGCCAAAAAATAGAATATTCTATCTAAATATGGCACATAAAACATTTATGACAAGAAATTCACATACAGTAAGATTGTTTAAAATCTTTCAAATATGGCATGTATTGCAAATAAGGCAAGAGCCTACATGGCATGATCTAATATGCTATTTTCTACCCTAATTGTTATTTTCTTTCCATTTTAGGGTTTTCTACCCTAATTATTATTTTATTTCTATTTTTTTTAGGATTTTCTACCCTAATTGTTACATTCTTTCCATTTTAGGGTTTTCTACCCTAATTGTTATTTTATTTCCATTTTTTAGGGTTTTCTACCCTAATTGTTACATTCTTTCCATTTTAGGGTTTTCTACCCTAATTATTATTTTATTTTTATTTTTTAAGGTTTTCTACCCTAACTGTTACTTTCTTTCCATTTTAGGGTTTTCTACCCTAATTATTATTTTCTTTCCATCTTAGGGTTTTCTACCCTAAATGTTACTTTCTTTCCATTTTAGGGTTTTCAACCTTAATTATTATTTTCTTTTCATCTTAGGGTTTTCTACCCTAAATGTTACTTTCTTTCCATTTTAGGATTTTCTACCCTAATTATTATTTTATTTCTATTTTTTTGGGTTTTCTACCCTAACTGTTACTTTCTTTTCATTTTAGGGTTTTCTACCCTAATTATGGCAATAAGATTCCAACTATGGCAATGAGCATTCAAACATGTTAGTGTATCTAAAAACACTCATGATGAAAAATTCAATGGTATACTATTGATGGTAATCTGACCGTTCAGATTCATTTTTCGATCACATATCATGACAATCCAACAGTTTAGATCACTCATGATGGCAATCCAACCATTTAGATTCATTTAAATCACCCATAACGCATTATATCATCAGATTTTAGATTTTAATGATTCAGATCTAACTAAATCTCATCAATCATGCATCATATCATCATATCTAGAAAATCAACGGCTCAAATCATGATTTGATCAAATTGAGTGGTTCAGATCATGGGTTGATCCGATCGGGAGATCAAGAGATCAAATTAAACCAATAATCAAAGTTAAATCAATAACACATATGATAGGATCAATGATCAAAATCACATTATTAAAATCAAATCAACTTGCTCATAAAAAAAATCTCCATGATTTAGATCAATAAGGAGAGAGGGGGTTTGATCATGGTGGACAAGGGTTTCAGATCATGTTTGGATGGTTTGAAAGGCTTGCATAAGGGTATCACAGGTGGTGCAGATGGGAATTATCATGTTCGGTGGGTGCTATGGTAGCATGGGATGAAGGGTGTAGATGGATACATGCATCTATAAGGGCAGGTGTGGCTAGGTTCGGTTGAAGCAATAGGATATGAAGAAGAAGAAAAAAAAAAAAAAAAAAGGACGGTGGTTTACCTGTTGCAGATCCATTGCCTTCTCCTTCTTCCTCTTCTTCATCTTCTCGTTCTGCTTCTCTCGATTCTCCCCACTCTCCGGCATCATCTTCTGCTCTCTTTCTCCCTTTTCTGATTTTTTTTTTGTTTTTTTCTTCTCCTCTCCACCTCCTCCTTCTTCTCGGTCTTCCCCCATTATTTCAGTTTTTTTTTCTTTTTCTTCTCCTCTTCACCTCCTCCTTCTTCTCGGTCTTCCCCCTTTCTTTTCTATTTTTTTTTCTATTTTTTTTTCATTCTTTCTCTCACCGTCCTCCTCCTTCTTCTTTTCTCGATTCTGATTTTCTAATAATTTTTTTTCTTCTCCTCTCCACCTCCTGCTTCTTCCTTTTCTTCCTCTCTCTCTTCTCGGTTTATCTCCACCTCCTCCTTTCTCTCTTCTTCTCAACGCCCCCCCTTCTCTCCAGCTCCTACTTCCTCCTTTTCTCCTCTTCTCCTCAATCTCCTCCCCCTCTTTCGGTCTCTTTCTTTTTTTTTCTTTTTTTTTCTCTTCCTTCTTTTCGGCCTCTCTCTCTCCTTCCTCGATTTTTCGGATACGGCTCCCCCCCTTTCTCTTCGGGATCTTCTCCTTTTTATTATTTTTTTCCTTTCTTATCTTCTCCTCGATTCTCTCTCCATCTTCCTCAATCTTCACCGCCCTCTCTCTTTTATTCTCGAATTCTCACCGCTTTTTCTCTCTCTCTCCGATCTTCTCCTCTTTGATTGATTTTTTTATTTTTTTCCTTTTTCTCCACCGCCCTCCTCTCTTTTTCCTTTCTCATCTTGGTTTCGATTCTCTCTTTTAGATCCTCCCTCTCGAGTTTCCTTTCCAGTTGAACCGAATCTTCCATTCATATATATATATATATATATATATATATATATATATATATATAATATAATATGTAATATCATAAAATTCTTGCACAACGAATAAACTAACTTGGTCCAAACTAGTCTGACTTGAGTTGATTGGGCTGGACTGACTTAAACTGAGCTGGGTTGGACTAAGAATGACTTGAATTAACTAGGTTGGCCCAAGACTGGCTTGGGTTGAGCTGAGTTGACTGGATTGACTGGAATTCACTAGGTTCTCTCTCTTTATCATTTCACGGGTCATTTCCGCTGTTATCCCGCATGGAATTTTTCGATGTCCTCTATTCCAAATTTTTTGCATTCATTTTGTAGAACATTAAAAATGAGGAATATAGGAACTTAAATCACCTCATTTGGAAGTAAAATGGTCAACTTATGAATTTTGGAAGTTTACGCGGACCAATTATCGATAATTTGGCTGACCATTCTGCATGAGATCCTTTGGAGGATTCTATCGGAAATATTTTACGTCCACTTTGTAGAGCACTAAAATGGAACATAATGAGACTGGAATCACCTGATTCGGATATGGAATGATCAAAATATGAATTTTTGAATATTAAATGACCATTTTCATATGTAATTTTGCATGGGACCCTCCGGAGACTTTTACCCGAGATTTTCCATGTCCACTTTGTAGGACATCACAAATGAAGAATAATGGCCTTGGAATCGTCTGAATCCGATGTAGAACAGAAAAGATATGGAGCTTTGAAGTTCTAACGATAATTTTGCATGCAAGCTTGCATGGGACCCACTGGTGACTTCTACTCGGGATTTTTTTTGTCCACTTTGTAGAACATCATGAATGAAGAATAATGGTCTTGGAATCATCTGAATCCGATGTCGGATGATCAAGATATGATGATTTGAAATTCAAAAAATCCGACTTAGGATAATTTGCATGAAGGCCCCTGGGATTATTTATAATAATTTCAGAAACCTCCCTTATATGTATCATCCGATTAAAATGGTCATATCTTCCTCATTTGGTATCGGAATTGAGCAATTCTGGTCTCGTTTCGAAGATAATTCTATGACCTATGCATCTATGCAGATAATAGCCCATGACCCTGCTGTGGGGATCAGTGAAAAATCACAAATCTTTGGGTTAAAGGTCAGAAACCTGCCATATTGGTTCACTTATGCCGAGGGTGGCAAAAATGGGATGCTTACAGATGCCCCTCTTTAGCCGAGATTGTTATAAGTTGAAGGCTAAAGATAAAAGAACCATATTTTTGGGGTATGAGTGATATTTTTTATTGGGCTGCACTTAGGGGAATTCTTCCTAAACTGCCTACGTATTCTAAGGGTGTCCTAGAAATCAAGCCCCGAACGTAGTTCGATTGGCAAGAAGGTTTGCTCTTCTTGGAAGATTGGTGAGTGCTCTTCTTGTATGAAGCTAGGCTGTGAATACAAGGCTCATTTGTTGGCTGGGAACCTCTTCTTGCTGAGGTGGAACTCATGATGCAAGGTACATGCGGGCTTGACCCGGCTTGATCCATTTGTAGGCTGATAAACCTCTTCTTGTATGAAGCTAGGCTGTAAATACAAGGCTCATTTGTAGGCTGGGAACCTCTCCTTGCTGAGATGGAACTCAATGCAAGGTATGTACGGGCTTGGACCCGGCTTGATCCATTTGTAGGCTAAAAAACCTCTTCTTGTACAAAGCTAGGCTGTGAATACAAGGCTCATTTGTAGGCTGGGAACCTCTTCTTGCTGAGATGGAACTCAGTGCAAGGTATGTGCGGGCTTGGACCCGGCTTGATCCATTTGCAGGCTGATAAACCTCTTCTTGTATGGAGCTAGGTTGTGAATACAAGGCTGATTGCATGAGCTTGGGCTCGGATTTGATTTGTTCGGATGGAAGACTTGATGTCTTCTCTTTGATTGAACTGAGGCTCTTTTGATTGAGATTCTGAGATTGATTTTCTGAATAAGCTAGGGCTCTGCATTTGATTCACTTATAGGCTGAGATTGACTTGATCTTTGGATGAGCTAGAGCTCTGCATTCACTTATAGGCTGAGATTGACTTGATCTTTGAATGAGCTAGGGCTCTGCATTCACTTATAGGCTGAGATTGACTTAATCTTTGAATGAGCTAGGGCTCTACATTTGATTCACTAATAATCTGAGATTGATTTGATCTTTGGATGAGCTAGGGCTCTACATTTGATTTACTTATAATCTGAGATTGATTTGATCTTTGGATGAGCTAGGGCTCTACATTTGATTATGAAATGAGCAAGAACTCAGAAGGTCACTTTTAGGGGTTGATCTTGAAATGACTCATCTTGGGGTGACGAGTGACCTCTTGGCAGCTCCTACCAACTTTGGACCTTCGGGATTGAAAATAGGAATATCCTTCTTGGAAGCTCTATGGCTATGAACTTTTAGGATGCTTGAAAGTGACCCATACAGGAAGGCTTTGTTGACTTTGAACCGTTAGGGTTGGAATCCGACCCATCTTGGATGTCTATTGACTTTGAACCTATAGAGTGCTGGACATATTTGAAATGATGGTGAATTCCTTGGCAGTTTTCCAAGTTTTTTGCTCTTGCTTTATTGGTCAAGGCACAAAACATGACATCGATGGAAATGGTGTCATGGACTTCGCTGGCATGATACCTAGATTTGAAATTTTCCATTTATGATCTGGTACTGAAAGTTTGACTCAATTTCAGCATGGTAGGGATGACTTGGTTACTCCCTTTGAAGGGTTCCATGTAATTTGAAGGTGATGATTTTCTTCAGCCAACATTGGTGTTGTTGGATTTTGGACTGAAAGAAACTCTAGAGAGGATTTTGGACAAGAATGAAGGGAGCTTGATAGTCTTTAACCAAAGTGATTTTATTGATTGACCTTGGTGTTAGACTTTCGAGGGACATCTGATCAACTAAGTTCTTTGATTGTGCACTATGGTAGACCAAATTGGTAGAACAGCCAAGTGGCGATGAAATGTGGACATGGGTTTGGCCCTTGATCTAGGCTCATGAAAAGCTCAGGGCTTTGCAATATTGTTGTGCCAATTTTGAAAGATTAATGAATCATGGCCCCAAAGTAGGCACGAGGAGCAAAGGATTTGAAGTGTTCCTTCTGAGAATTTGGTGACCAAATCCTAATAAGTGAGAGACCACATTAGATTTTCTTTATCAACAGGATTGAGAGAACTGAGAAATTGGCAAAAACCAACTTGGATGGGCCTACTTCTGTTGACTATGAAAGTAGTGACTTAGACTAGACAATGGATCCTTGATGTAATGCTCATGATCAAGTTCGATTCATCTACATAGGGTATATCTATGCCCCAGTGTCTGCATGTTGTGATAGACCGCTACTGTAAAAGGAAATAGGAAATCTAACAGAGTTAGAACAAGGTTGAATCTGGATTGCATTTAGAATTTGACCATGCTTCTGAGGTCAAGGGAAGATTGACAGATTGATTGCAGAAAATGATTTCTTAGATAAACCCTTGTTGAATCTTGAAAAATGAGGGAGTTGATGATTTGATGAATTTGGCTACATCCGTAACCAGGCCATGAAATTTTTGCTCTCTCCCTAACATGACCAAAGGATTTGAAGATAGAATTCTATTGAAAGGCAATGCTATGGAGCCTAACAGATGATGGTTTGTTCAACTCCTCGAGTATGATTCACTGGGGAGCAAGAGGGGTTCCTTTCCTTATGGAGGGTAGACTGGTATGACACTTGTCTACATGAACCACTGAATTTTTTCTTTGAAGGGCCAATGAGGGCAAAGCTTTATGGCTGCATCAGGTCGCCTATCCCCACTTAGGTATTATAGGTTGCCCATTGAGGTTTCTCGGGTTGCCTTTCCCTGCTGAGGTTTTTTTTCTTCCTATTATTATTTTTTTTCATTTTCTTCTTTTTGCAAATCCCATCTTGGGTTGAATAAAGAGTCCTGATATGGTGATGATATTGCCAAAATTATGGTCCTATCCAATGGTCTGAAACACTTAGGGGAAATCTGAATGGCATGACTTTTATGACAAATGGGTAGCCTTGCCCCACTGTTTAAGTTGACACCTACACGTATTGATAGGCAGGCAGCTATTTGAATCATCACTAAAAGCGATCTTAGGGAAATGCAGTCCCACACCAAAATTGAAAATGGTGCCAAATTATGTTTTCCTTTCTTGGAGATGTTCAGATGGAACACGTGTCCCAACAAGCTATATCAAGATTCTAAATCAGTCACGATCATATCTAGGCCTGAAACCTTTAGGTTTATTGACAAGTATTGATGTTGAAGGTCCAAGAGGATGGATGTGAAACTGTCCACATGGGTCTACCATTGGGAGAGTGTTTGGTTGTTTATGTAGAATGGGTTTATCTTACCGAGAAGATCCCATTTTATTGGCTTGAGAAATGAAGGGCTTATAGGAACCTTGGGAAGCCGTCGGATGTAATGAACGACAGATGAGAGTTCCAGCCAGATTTATGAATTTGTACATAAAATGATGACATGATCATGAGATACAATGCCATAAAAATTGATAATCAAAAGAAGGGCTTGTGATAGAGACTCCTTGGAAAGCCGTCAGATTGATAGACGGGAGAGAGAGTCTAATGCCGATGAGAAATGTTTCTCTGATAATGAAGAAGTGATGAGATCGTCTCCTGTAAAGGCGGGATGTAATTGGCCAAAATCAAAAGTCCGGTCCAACATGTTGTAAATCTCGACGAATGATCGAACTTGCTGTCAGGCTTTGGTTGGAACTATCATCCTCTTGAAGTGAGAGGGACAATTGGCTTACTATCGAGCTCCAATGCCATTAAACATCTTGCTATTTTCTTTTCTTCTTTTTTTTTTCTTTTTTTTTTTTTTCTTTTTTTTTTTTTTTTGGATGTGAAGGCCACATAATGCAGTGCTTCGCTTGATCGCGAAATTGAATCCTGACTTTCAATATTGGATTTGAATCTTCTTCTTCCAAACATTTCCAATCAGATAGAACGTCTTGGCCCCAACTAGTACTCTGATCTTCTATAAACTTTATGAGCATTTGTGACTGCTCATATAGTATCTGATTTTATCTGAATGGTGAATCCGTATGCTATCCTCTGGAAGTTAATCATCACCTTCTATCTGATGTGACTGCCTTCCCATTATTGATGTAGATAAAACACAGGCTTGAATTTTCTTTTTTTTTTTTTTTTTTTAGGTATCTGTAAGCACCCCATTTTTGCCACCCTCTATGTAAGTAAACCAATATGGCAGGTTTCTGACCTTTAATCCAAAGATTTATGATTTTTCACTAAATCCCACAGCAGGGTCATGGGCTATTATCTGCAGGAATGCATAGGTCATAGAATTATCTTCGAAACGAGACCAGAATTGCTCAATTCTGATATCAAGTGAGGAAGATATGATCATTTTAGTCGGATGATACATATAAGAGAAGTTTCTGAAATTATTATAAATAATAATCTCAGGGGCCTTCATGCAAATTATCCTAAGTCGGATTGTTTGAATTTCAAATCATCATATCTTGATCATCCGACATCGGATTCGGATGATTCCAAGACCATTATTCTTCATTCATGATGTTCTACAAAGTGGACATAAAAAATCTCGGGTAGAAGTCACCAGTGGGTCTCATGCAAGCTTGCATGCAAAATTATTGTTAGAACTTCAAAGTTTCATATCTTTTCCGTTCTACATCGGATTAAGATGATTCCAAGACCATTATTCTTCATTTGTGATGTCCTGCGAAGTGGACGTGGAAAATCTCGGGTAAAAGTTTTTGGAGGGTCCCATGCAAAATGGTCAGCCAAATTATCGATAATTGGTCTGCTTAAGCTTCAAAAATTCATAAGTTGACCATTTTACTTCCAAATGAGGTGATTCAAATTCCTATATTCCTCATTTTTAATGTTCTACAAAATGAACGCAAAAAAAATTTTGAATAGAGGCCATCGGAAAATTTCATGCGGGATGATAGCGGAAATGGCCCATGAAATGACAGAGAGTGAAAACCCAGTTAATTTCGATTAATCCAATTAACTCAGCTCAACCCAAGGTAGTATTGGCCCAACCCAGTCAATCCGGACCAATTCATGGTGGCTTATATGCATGTATTTCTTTTATAAATTATTATATAATGTATAATATATTATAATATATCATATAATATATACTTATATCTTATATGTATATTATATTATATATATATATATATCAATATATTGATATTATATAATTATATATATATATATATATATATATATATATATCAATATATTGATATTATATAATTATATATATATATAGAAAACAAAGAATCCAAAGAGAGAGGAAACATGAGAGAGAGGGAAATTTAGGGAGAATTCAAAAGATTTTGTTTTGAGAAAAGGGAAGAAAAGAGAGAAAAAAATCTTTTGCATTCAAAAGATTTTTGTTAGGGCATATAATCCAAAAGAAAAAAAAGAATCCAAAGATGGGAAGGGAAGAGACGTCCAAGGTGGAGAGAGAAAAAAAGTAATAGAAAAGGGAGAATCCAAAAGATTTTATTTTGAGAAAAGGAAAGAAAAGAGAAAAAAATATTTTGGATTCAAAAGATTTTGTTAAGGCATATAATCCAAAAGAAAAAAAAAAAGAAAGGAATCCAAAGTGAGGAAGGGACGTCCAAGAGGAGAGAAAAAAGAAATCCAAAAGATCTCGGTTTTGAGAAAAAGGAAAGAAAAGAGAGAAGGAAAGAGGAGGAGAGGATTTTCTAGAAGAGGGAGAGATAGAGAACGTGTGGAATGGAGAAGGAGAAGAGAAAAAGGAAGGGAAAGAAGAAAGGAAAGAAGAAAAAGGAAGAAAAAAAAGATTTTTGTAGAAAAAAAAAGAAAGGAAAGAAGGATCTTCAAGAAAAGGAGAGAAAAATTATAAATAGGCAAGAGAAGAGAGAGGAGAGGCTTTTTTTTCAAACCATAGAGAGAGGAGAACGTGGGTGAGGGAGAGAAAAACATGAGTGAGAGAGAGAAAAGAAAAAAAAATCGAAAGAAAAGAGAAGAAGAAGAAAATAGAGAAAGAGAGAAGGAGAGAGAGAGAGAAAGATGTGTTAAGATGGGAAGATCTAGAGGAAAAAGAGGGAGGATCAGAGAGGCAGCAAAGAGGATGATGAGAATATGCAAAGGAGAGAAGGAGAGAGAAGAAGCCTGAGGTAAGAATCACCCATCGCTTTTGTCAGTTTATTTTTTCAAAGTCAAAGCATACTACAAATGCATGTCTGAGATTGATGTCTAGCATTAAAAATATGCCTCTGTTTGCATTAGGTTCTTTGAGACAAAATGTTGGCCTCTGAGTCTTCTTTTTGACCATATATTCGGATTTTATTTTCATGAGCTATATGATTTTATATTGATTTTATAGTAACACTGGCCAGAATCTGGAACAGACCTGACCAGTGTATTTGCCTGTACTTGGGGAATGTTTTAGACCTGCCTATGGTCTTTTTCAGGATTAGCTTCCTTGAGACAAAATGTTGGCCTCTCAGTCCTCTTTCTGACCATGTATTCAGATTATATTTTCATGAGCTATATGATTTTATAGTACCACTGGCCAGAATCTGGAACAGATCTGACCAGTGTATTTGCCTGTACTTGGGGAATGTTTTCGACCTACCTATGATCTCTTTCAGGATTATCTTCCTTTAGACAAAATGTTGGCCTCTGAGTCCTCTTTCTGAAGATATCTTTTAAGAATTTTTTGAGTAAATACAGTGCCCTATGTGCCCATTTTGGTCCAGCCTGACAAAGCTGTCATCTTGCTGCGTGTTCCATCATGTTTTGATTGATTCTCATATGCTTTGGTTGTTTCTCACATGCCATATTTGATGCTATATTTGTTCACATGCTATGTTTGGATGCTCGTATGCATACACTGCTATAATTGGAATGGTAACAGTGCCATAATTGGAATGGTCACACTGCCATAATTGGAATGATCACACTGCCATAATTGAAATAATCGTATTGCCATGATTGGAATGCTACACATGTTTATTGCCATATTTGTCTGCTACACTTGCTCACATGCTATATTAAATGCTTATTGTCACAATTAGGGTAGAAAACCCTAAAAAATAGAAATAAAGTAACAATTAGGGTAGAAAACCCTAAAAAATGGAAAGAAAATAACAATTAGGGTAGAAAACCCTAAAATGGAAAGAAAGTAATAATTAGGGTAGAAAACCCTAAAATAGAAAAAAAAATATAACAATTAGGGTAGAAAACCCTAAATGGAAAAAAATATAACAATTAGAGTAGAAACCCTAAAATAGAAAGAAAATAACAATTAGGGTAGAAAACCCTAAAATGGAAAGAAAGTAATAATTAGGGTAGAAAACCCTAAAACAGAAAAAAAATATAACAATTAGGGTAGAAAACCCTAAAATGGAAAAAAAAATATAACAATTAGGGTAGAAACCCTAAAATAGAAAGAAAATAACAATTAGGGTAGAAAACCCTAAAAAATAGAAAGAAAATAATAATTAGGGTAGAAAACCCTAAAAAATGGAAATAAAACAATAATTAGGGTAGAAAACCCTAAAAAATGGAAATAAAACAATAATTAGGGTAGAAAACCCTAGAAAATGGAAACAAAATAATAATTAGGGAAGAAAACCCTAAAATAGAAATAAAATAATAATTAGGGTAGAAAACCCTAAAATGGAAAGAAAGTAACAGTTAGGGTAGAAAACCCTAAAAATAGAAATAAAATAATAATTAGGGTAGAAAACCCTAAAATGGAAAGAAAGTTTAGGGTAGAAAACCCTAAGATGGAAAGAAAATAATAATTAGAGTAGAAAACCCTAAAATGGAAAGAAAGTAACAATTATGGTAGAAAACCCTAAAAAATGGAAATAAAATAATAATTAGGGTAGAAAACCCTAAAATGGAAAGAATGTAACAATTAGGGTAGAAAACCCTAAAAAATAGAAATAAAATAATAATTAAGGTAGAAAACCCTAAAATGGAAAGAATGTAACAATTAGGGTAGAAAACCCTAAAAAATGGAAATAAAATAACAATTAGGGTAGAAAACCCTAAAATGGAAAGAATGTAACAATTAGGGTAGAAAACCCTAAAAAAATGGAAATAAAATAATAATTAGGGTAAAAAAACCCTAAAATGCATAGAAAAAAACAATTAGGGTAGAAAATAACATACTAGATCATGCCATGTAGGCTCTTGCCTTATTTGCAATACATGTCATATTTGAAAGATTTTTAAACAATCTTACTGTATGTGAATTTCTTGTCATAAATGTTTTATGTGCCATATTTAGATAGAATATTCTATTTTTTGGCAATAACTTATTTTATGCAACACCCTAGTCAAACTGCCATATCTGCACACTTTTAGAAGACAATCTAGGCGTGGGGACGTGCATTTAGGCACCCACATTCTTGGGAAGGGCATAATGAGAATAATAAAACATTAATAAAGAAAGTGAATTCTTTGCCAAACCTTCCAAAATTTGAATTCAGAATGAAAAGGGTAATTTAGGACGATTTGCCCCTCGACAAATCCTAAACCTAGAATAGGTTCTAAACCCTAAACCTATAATAGGTTCTCAATCATTAACCTAGAACAGGTTATCCAGTTTCGAACTACGTGGATTATGATTCCTAGGGCAAACCCTAGGATACGTAGGCTATTTGGGAGAAACCCAAATTCGGATCCACACATTTAGTCCACTCGGACTATCCATAGATCCACTAGGATATCCATTCCCATTTCAACCTAGAGCCCGAACTACGCGGATTCTGATTCCTAGGTCAAACTTAGGATACGTAAGCTATTTGGGAGAAACCCAAATTCAGATCCACACCTTAGTCCACTCGGACTATCCATATATCCACTAGGATATCTATCCATATTCCAACCCAAAAAGGGTTATCCAAACCTTAGTCCACTCGGATTATCCATAGATCTACTAGGATATACTTACCCATATTTTGACCCAAATAGGGTTATCCATCCCGAACTACGCGGATTCTGATCCTAGGGCAAACCCTAGGATACTTAGGCTATTTGGGAGAATCTCAAATTCGGATCCACACCTTAGTCCACTTAGACTATCCATAGATCCACTCGGATATTTATCCAAACCTTAGTCCACTCGGACTATCCATAGATCCACTAGGATATCTATCCATATTTCAATCCAAAAAGGGTTATCCAAATCTTAGTCCACTCGGACTATCCATAGATCCACTAGGATACTTACCCATATTTTGACCCAAATAGGGTTATCCGCCCGAACTACACGGATTCTGATTCCTAGGGCAAACCCTAGGATACGTAGGTCATTTGGGAGAAACCCAAATTCGGATCCACACCTTAGTCCACTCGGACTATCCATAGATCCACTAGGATATCCCCCATATTTCAACACAAATAGGGTTATCTTTAGATCCATTAAGACTATCTATCAGTCCACATGGACTATCCAGATCCTAATCCATAGGATTTCTTAGCCCTTCAAGCATAAATTTCAACTTGAACAAAGAACTTAATCATGCACAAGCATTAATCACAGCCATAAACTTTAATCACACCTGAACTACGATGGTGAACCTGATTTTCGAAATAAATCCATAATACGTAGGCAATCTGATGGATACAGATTCGGTTCAATGATATCAAACCACTTGGTTTGGTTTGGCTTAACAAATAAAGTCTAGCATAGGAAAGGTATTGGAGACCGATTTTGATCGGGCGGTTTGGGTGCCTAACCCCTTCCCATAACCGTAACCTGACGCTTACCCAATCTCTGATGGACCAGAATTCCAATCTAAGGGTCATGAGTCAATCAAAGTCTTACCTAGGGGTGAGATTTCACATTTCCAAGGTCCTAGACCTAAATCTAGGTGGCGACTTCTAAAGATTTCTATCTTTGTCCTCACAGTGGCGACTCCACTAAGGATATAAATGTCAAACTTCTAAATGAAAACTTTCCTTGTGTGAATTGGATGCTAGATTTTAGGATACGATATTTATGTTTGTATATTATTGCTTTGGGGGGAATGGGTTCAGGCACACATTCGTGCGAGTAGCCGAACCGGGTCCCATGCATATGGGGCAGCCCGCTAGGCAAAGCACACAGCCTTGGCCTGTACTTTGTGAGACCACGACCGGCGAGCAGCCTCTAACGAGCGTTTCTTGGGTCCGCCTGAGAATGCGTTATGCTACTCCACGTCGCTTGGATCCTTGCAACATAATATATAAAGGGATATGTGGCCCATTATTCATCGAGCATTCGGTGATAGGTTACCCCATCCTCGTCAAGGTGGCCTTTTCTATCCTAACCCAAATTGTAGCCCAATGTTTGTTATTTTTTGGTTCATCCCTGAACCGACCCGGTAAAATCGGCTTAACCATGACATCCATGTTCGAGACGTCGAAGTTCTGCCCGTTTTTGTCCTCGATTGGTCAACATGTTAGAATCTACACGATGAGCATCTTGAACTCTCACCCATTGGGAGTATGAGGTATGTATACACCTGTATGTATACACCTGTTCTACATCATAGTAGTAGACGGTCACTATACACCCTCTATTAAGTAAGCTCGATGTGTCGAATCTCTCATTGTTAACACGTCGATTTCAAAAAACGAGTAGAAAATCCCTGTCAAGACTTAGATATCATGGTCAAGAAGAAATTTACTAGTTTGTTCATCTATGAACCGCTTTTGCTAATCATCCCTAATAAGGACGACGGATTAATATATCCATTTCAATTTCATCGAATTCGGTAATCCAATTGGCCAGACCTTGGTACCACTGATTATCCATTTTGGAATCATGAGGTCCCAAGACTGAACACATGGCTTAATCAAATTCAATTAAATTGACTTGGATAATGTTTACCCAATCGCCCTTATGAGGGAGCTAACTCTTGTTTGGTTGAGTCATCCTTGATTGTGCATGTGACTTCTTCTACTCTTGTATATGTTTAGAATCTTGATATTTCCCCATTGGATTTCAATGCCTTTGGAAAAGAAAATCAAACTACAACCATATCCACCCTTTTAGGGTGAGAGACCCCTAAAATTAAGGAATTGTCTTGATCTCCCACCTTGAGATCCATCCATATTATCTTTCTAAATGAATCAATGGAAGTCATGAATCTAGATCTTGTTTGAACATCAAATTTTGTAAGAAAGAAGGAAAGATCCAGCCCCTAGGCAAATCCAATCATAGTTCCCGATTCATCTCTGAATTAAGGAATGATTCAGCCCCTAGGAAAATCCAATCATACTTCTCAATTCATCTCATAATTAAGGAAAGATTTAATCCCTAGGCAAATCTAATCATCATTCTCCATTCACCCCAGAATTAAGGAAAGATTCAGCCCCTAGGAAAATCCAATCATTAAGGAAAGATTCAGCCCCTAGGCAAATCCAATCACCGTTCTCAATGCACCTCAGAATTAAGGAAAGATTCAGCCCTTAGGCAAATCCAATCATAGTTCTCGATTAATCTCTGAAATAAGGAGAGATTCAGCCCCTAGGTAAATCCAATCATTGTTCCCTATTCACCTTTGAATTAAGGAAAGGTTCAGCCCCTAGGCAGGTCCAATCATCATTTCGGTTCATCCAGAATTAAGGAAAGATTCAGCCCCTAGGCTTCATGCAGATTCAGGATCAAAATATTCAGGTTCACATTTCGGTTCATCCGGAAAGAAATATTCATTTTGGTTCACCCCAGGAAAGATTCAGTCACCATTTCACACGGTTCATTTCGGAAACGAAGAAATATTCAGCCCCGATTCAGCCCCATCAGGGTCAGCGTTCAAGGTCATCATTTTGGGTTCAATCATTGGTTCACCGAATTAAGGAAAGATTCAGCCCCTAGGCAGATTCAATTACATCCAGTTCATCTCAGAATAAAAAAAAAATATATATATATTCAGCCCCTAGGCAGGTCCAACCACCATTTCTGGTTCATCTCAGAACTAAAGAAAGGTTCAGCCCCTAGGCAGGTCCAATCATCATTTTGGTTCATCCATAATTAAAGAAAGATTCAGTCCCTAGGTAGATTCAATCACATCCAGTTCATCTCAGAATCAAAGAAATATTCAGCCCTAAATTCAACCACCATTTCTGGTTCATCTCAGAATTAAAGAAGGGTTTAACCTTTAGGCAGGTTCAATCATCACTCCCAGATCATGCTAAAATGAAGAAGGCATTCGGCCCCTAGGCTTTTTCACCCTTCACCTCCTGTTTAGGTTCCGGTTCATGTCGAAACTAGGAAAAGTTCCATTCATCTGAATTTATTTAGCCCCTAGGCTTATCCAACCATCAACTTTGGTTAGGATTCCGGTTCATGTTGGAACTAGAAAAAATTCCATTCATCTGAATTCAATTAGCCACTAGGCTTATCCAACCATCAACTTTGGTTAGGATTCCAGTTCATGTCAGAACTAGGAAAAGTTCCATTCATCTGAATTTATTTAGCCCCTAGGCTTGTCCAACCATCAACTTTGATCCAGGTTATGATTTATGTTGGAATTAAGAAGAGTCTCATTCATCTGAATTCATTTAGCCACTAGGCTTATCCAACCATCAACTGTGGTTCAAATTCCGATTCATGTTGGAACTAAGAAGAGTTCCATTCATTTGAATTTAATTAGCCCCTAGGCTTGTCCAACCGTCAACTCCAGTTCAGGTTCTGATTCATGTCGGAACTAAGAAAGGTTCCATTCATATGAACTCAATGTGAGCATGAGTTAGCCTCTAGGCCTGTTCAATCATTACCTTTGGTCCATGTTCCACTTCATAAAGGAATCAAAGAGAATTTCAGTCAATCCATCATCTCTAGCAATTAGAGTCCAATCCATGATTGTCATCCTTGGCCTCTATCAATCGGAGCCCAACTCAAGCAATCCTTGCCTCTAGCAACTAGAGCCCAGTCCATGACTGTCAATCTTGATCTCTATCAATCAGAGATCAATTCAAAGTCAATCTTGATCTCTATCAATCAGAGATCAATTTAAAGTCAATCTTGATCTCTATCAATCAGAGATCAATTCAAAGTCAATCTTGATCTCTATCAATCAGAGATCAATTCAAAGTCAATCTTGATCTCTATCAATCTTGATCTCTATCAATCGGAGACCAATTCAAAGTCAATCTTGATCTCTATCAATCAGAGACCAACTCAAAGTCAATCTTGATCTCTATCAATCGGAGACCGATTCAAAATCAATCTCTGGCTCTATCAATTAGAGCCCGATCGATGTCCATCATAGCCCAGTGTTACAAGTTAGGATCACTCATCAAGAATGGCGAACGAGGAGGATTTCCCATTGGTTGTCAATAAAGATCAATTCCAGATTCTGGAGTCATCAGGAAATCATGAATCTTCAGCTATGATAGTGCTATCCCATTGGCCAGGGAAATGCTAGAATTCAAAGAGTTGCCCTCATATTTCTTATTATTCAAAGAGAGGAATGGAATTTTCCCAAGCAGTAGGGTAGACCAAAGATGAGATCCAATGTGCCCCAAGCAAGGATAAGAACCAGAATGGTCCAATGATGAAACCCTTAACCCATAAACTGGGGCATGAACCAGATTGAACTTAGACCCAAATTGAGTGCGATCTGATGAGAAAAGCCAATGACCCCCAAACTGGGGCATGAACCGGATTGACCTTGGGCCTGAGTTGGGTATGGTTCAATGAGGAAAGTCATAAGCCCTAAGCTGGTCATAAACCAGATTGATTTTGGACCCAAATTGAATGCGGTCTAATGAGGAAAGTCATTATGCCCTAAACTGGGGCATGGACCAAATTGACCTTAGACCCAAACTGTGAGTGGTCTAACAAAGAAATCCATTAAACCCCCCAAGCCAAGGTATAAATTAGTCCAATCTTGGATTCAAAATGGTGTAGTGCAATGGCGATACCCCTTGCTCCATAAGCTGGGGCATAAGCTAGAATGATTTTGAACTCAACTAGAAGTGGTCCATTGATGAATCCATCAAACCCCAAACTGGGGCATGAACCAGAGTAACCTTGAGCTTAAAAAGCAATAGTCCGGTTTTGAATGGATCCCAAACTGGAAAAAAAAAGATGGAAAAGGTAGGTATCTTGCACCTATTGATAGAGGGGCATGATGAGTCCTGCTATTAGAGATCTGAAGGAAGACTTATTCCCGCAACGACTGAAGGTGGTCGTCGAAGGCGTTATGCCCAACTGGAGCCGCTTGGACAAACTTGTTGTTTCAACTTTCTATTATCAGTATTTGATAGGACATCCACGTCTGGGTCCAAGATCAATATGCTTGCTGACAAGTCTAGTCCAATCTGCCATGTAAGTAAAAGAAAATCACCCCGTTTGGGATTTCAAACTTTGTGCCTTGTCTCTTCCATATATTTCCTCCCAGTTTCATACATCCTCCTATTCTACGTGCGCAGTCAATTCTGACTCTGAAGATGATTGAAATGATGAGCCATCTCCTGAACTTCTATGCCACCCGGCCTCTTGAGAAAGAAAGGTCCAACCCATCTGGGAAAGCTTTAAATGATCAATGGGAAGACACAAGAGTAGTCTCAAGAAACATGTATTGGAGAAGCTGCCATTTGTTCTATCTGTGAAAAGATTCCAAGGAAACATAATAACAGATCATATCAACAGGTCAATCAATCAGTACAAATGAGTGGAGGACAGATGTGCCACCAAAAAGATGGAAATACCAAAGTTCTTACAAAGCACATCATCTGCAAGCAAGAGATACATGATGAATGATCAATCTCAAAATCAAAGAATGAGGTCATTGGGATACCCAAAAAAAAAAATTTCAAGCCTATGTTTTATCTACATCAATAATGGGAGGTAGTCACATTAGACAGAAGGTGATGAGTAACTTCTAGAGGACAGCATACGGATTCACCGTTCAGATAAAATCATAAACTATATGAGCAGTCATAAATGCTCATAAAGTTTACAGAAGATCAGAGTGCTAGTTGGGGCAAAGACGTTCTATCTGATTGGAAATGTTTGGAAGAAGAAGATTCAAATCCAATATTGAAAGTCAGGATTCAATTTTGCGATCAAGCGAAGCACTGCATTATGTGGCCTTCACATCCAAAAAAAAAAAAAAAAAAAAAAGAAAAAATAAAAAAAAAAGAAAAAAAAGAGAAGAAAAGAAAATAGCAAGATGTTGAATGACATTGGAGCTCGACAGTAGGCCAATTGTCCCTCTCACTTCAAGAAGATTGGTAATTTCAATCAAAGCCTGATAGCAAGTTCGATCGTTCTTCAAGATTCACAGCATGTTGGACCGGACTTTTGATTTTGGCCAATTACATCCCGCCTTTGCAAGAGACGATCTCATCACTTCTTCATCATCAGAGAAAGATTTCTCATCGGCATTAGACTCTCTCTCCCGTCCATCAATCTGACGGCCTTCCAAGGAGTCTCTATCACAAGCCCTTCTTTTGATTATCAATTTTTATGGCATTGTATCTCGTGATCATGTCATCATTTTATGTATAAATTCATGAATCTGGCTGGAACCCTCATCTGTCGTTCATTACATCCAACGGCTTCCCAAAGGTTCCTATAAGCCCTTCATTTCTCAAGCCAATAAAATGGGATCTTCTCGGTAAGATAAACCCATTCTACATAAATAACCAAACACTCTCCCAATGGTAGACCCATGTGGACAGTTTCACATTAGTCCTCTTGGACCTTCAACATCAATACTTGTCAACAAACCTAAAGGTTGCAGGCCCAGATATGACCGTGACTAATTCATAATCTCGATATAGCTTGTTGGGACACGTATTCCATCTGAACATCTCCAAGAAAGGAAAACATAATTCGGCACCATTTTTAATTTTGGTATGGGACTGCATTTCCCTAAGATCACTTTTAGTGATGATTCAAATAGCTGCCCGCCTATCAATACGTGTAGGTGTCAACTTAAACAGTGGGGAAAGGCTACCCATTTTGTCATGAAAATCATGTCGTTCAGATCCCCTAAGGGTTTCAGACCATTGGATATGACCATAATTTTGGCAATATCCTCACCATATCAGGACTCTTTATTCAAACCAAGATGGGTTTTGCAAAAAGAAAAAATAAAAGAATAAAGGGAAGAAAAGAAATCTCAGCAGGGAAAGGCAACCCGAGAAACCTCAATGGGCAACCCATAATACCTCAGTGGGGATAGGCAACCTGATGCAACCCTAAAGCATTGCCCTCATTGGCCCTTCATAGAAAAATTTAGTGGTTCATATAGACAAGTGTCATACCAGTCTACCCTTCATAAGGAACCTCTCTCTTGCTCCCCAGTGAATCATACTTGGAGGAGTTGAACAAACCATCATCTGTTGGGCTCCATAGCATTGCCTTTCAACAGAATTCTATCTTCAAATCCTTTGGTCATGTTAGGGAGAGAGCAAATTCTCATGGCCTGGTTACGGATGTAGCCAAATTCATCAAATCATCAGCTCCCTCATTTTTCAAGATTCAACAAGGGTTTATCTAAGAAATCATTTTCTGCAATCAATCTGTCAATCTTCCCTTGACCTCAAAAGCATGGTCAAATTCTAAATGCAATCCAGATTCAACCTTGTTCTAACTCTGTTAAATTTCCCATTTTCTTCTATAGTAGCGGTCTGTCACAACATGCAGACACTGGGGCATAGATATACCCTATGTAGAGGAATCGAATTTGATCATGAGCATTACATCAAGGATCCATTGTCTAGTCTGAAGTCAATGACTTTCCTAGTCAACAGAAGTAGGTCCATCCAAGTTGGTTTTTGCCAATTTCTCAGTTCTCTCAATCCCGTTGATGAAGAAAATCCAACGTGGTCGCTCACCTGTTAGGAGTTGGTAACCAAATTCTCTGAAGGAACACTTCAAATCCTTTGCTCCTTATGCCTACTTTGGGGCCATGATTCATTAATCTTTCAAAATTGCCACAAAAATATTGCAAAGCCCTGAGCTTTTCATGAGCCTATATCAAGGGCCAAACCCATGTCACATTTCATCGCCGCTTGGCTATTCTACCAATTTGGTCTACCATAGTGCACAATCAAAGAACTTAGTTGACCAGATGTCCCTTGACAATTTAACACCATGGTCAATCAATAAAGTCACTTTGGTTAAAGACTGTCAGGATCCCCTCATTCTTGTCCAAAATCCTCACTAGAGTTTCTTTCAATCCAAAATCCAACAACACCAATGTTGGCTGAAGAAAATCATCACTTTCAAATTACATGGAACCTTTCCAAGGGAGCAACCAAGTCATCTCTACCGTGCTGAAATTGAGTCAAACTTTCAGTACTAGGTCATAAATGGAAAATTTCAAATCTAGGTATCATGCCAGCGAAGTCCATGACACCATTTCCATTGATGTCATGTTTTGTGCCTTCACCAATAAAGCAGGAGCAAAAAAAAAAACCTTGGAAAATTGCCAAGGAATTTACCATCATTTCAAATATGTCCAGCATTCTATAGGTTCAAAGTCAAGAGACTTCCAAGATGGGTCAGATTTCAACCCTAAAGGTTCAAAGTCAACAAAGAATTCCTGTTTGGGTTACTTTCGAGCATCCTAAAGGTTCAAAGCAACAAAGCTACTTAAGAGGACATTCTAGTTTCCATTCCAGAAGGTTCATAGCCATAGAGCTTCCAAGAAGGATATTCCAATTTTCAACCCCGAAGGTCCAAAGTTGGTAGGAACTTCAAAGAAGAGTCATTTAGTATCACCCTATAAGTGATCTTCTAAGTTCCTGTTCATTTCAGAATCAATAGAAAATTCCTCACCCTAAAAGTGATAGTCTGAGTTCTTGCTCAATTCATAATCAAATGTAGAGCCCTAGCTCATTCAAAGATCAAGTCAATCTCAGCCCACTAGGGAATCAAATTTAGAGCCCTAGCTCATCCAAAGTTCAAATTAATCTCAGCCTATTAGTGAATCAAATGTAGAGCCCTAGCTCATTCAAATATCAAGTTAATCTCAGCCTATATGGGAATCAAATGAAGAGCCCTAGCTCATCCAAAGTTCAAATCAATTTTAGCCTATTAATGAATCAAATGTAGAGCCCTAGCTCATTCAAAGATCAAGTCAATCTCAGCCTATATATGGGAATCAAATGCAGAGCCCTAGCTCATCCAAATTTTAAATCAATCTCAGCCTATAATTGAATCAAATGCAGAGCCCTAGCTTATTCAGAAAATCAATCTCAAAATCTCAATCAAAAGAGCCTCATCTCAATCAAAGGAAAGACATCAAAGCTGAGCCCAAGCTCATACAATCAGCCTTGTATTCACATCCTAGCTTCATATTAGAAGAGGTTTATCAGCCTACAAATGGATCAAGCCGGGTTCAAACCCGCACATACCTTGCATCCTGAGTTCCACCTCAGCAAGAAGAGGTTCCCAGCCTACAAATGAGCCTTGTATTCACAGCCTAGCTTCATACAAAAAGAGGTTTATCAGCCTACAAATGGATCAAGCCGGGTTCAAGCCCGCACGTACCTTGCATCATGAGTTCCATCTCAGCAAGAAGAGGTTCCCAGCCTACAAATGGGCCTTGTATTCACAGCCTAGCTTCATACAAGAAAAACAGTTACCAATTTTCCAAGAAGAGCAAACCTTCTGGCCAGTCGAACTACGTTCTGGGCTTGATTTCTAGGACACCCTTAGAATACGTAGGCAGTTTAGGAAGAATTACCCTAAGTGCAGCCCAATAAACTATATCACTCATACCCCAAAAATGTGGTTCTTTTATCATTAGCCTTCAACTGATAACAATCTCGGCTAAAGAGGGGCATCTGTAAGCACCCCATTTTTGCCACCCTCTGTGTAAGTGAACCAATATGGTAGGTTTCTAGCCTTTAATCCAAAGATTTATGATTTTTCACTGAATCCCATAGCAGGGTCAAGGGCTATTATCTGCAAGAATGCATAGGTCATAGAATTATCTTCGAAACGAGACCAGAATTGCTCAATTCTGATATCAAATGAGGAAGATATGATCATTTTAGTCGGATGATACATATAAGGGAAGTTTCTAAAATTATTATAAATAATAATCCCAGGGGCCTTCATGCAAATTATCCTAAGTCGGATTGTTTGAATTTCAAATCATCATATCTTGATCATCCGACATCGGATTCAGATGATTTCAAGACCATTATTCTTCATTCATGATGTTCTACATAGTGGACGTAAAAAATCCCGGGTAGAAGTCACCAGTGGGTCTCATGCAAGCTTGCATGCAAAATTATCGTTAGAACTTCAAAGCTTCATATCTTTTTCGTTTTACATCGGATTCAGATGATTCCAAGACCATTATTCTTCATTTGTGATGTCCTGCGAAGTGGACGTGGAAAATCTCGGGTAAAAGTCTCTGGAGGGTCCCATGCAAAATGGTCAGCCAAATTATCGATAATTGGTCCGCTTAAACTTCAAAAATTCATAAGTAGACCATTTTACTTCCAAATGAGGTGATTCAAGTTCCTATATTCCTCATTTTTAATTTTCTACAAAATGAACGCAAAAAAATTTGGAATAGAGGCCATCATAAAATTTCATGCGGGATGACAGCAAAAATGGCCCATAAAATGACAGAGAGTGAAAACCCAGTTAATTTCAGTCAATCCAGTCAACTCAGCTCAACCCAAGGTAGTATATTATGGTGGCTTATATGCATGTATTTCTTTTATATATTATTATATAATGTATAATATATTGTAATATATCATATAATATATACATATATCTTATATGTATATTATATTATATATATCAATATATTGATATTATATAATTATATATAAATATATAGAAAACAAAGAATCCAAAGAGAGAGGAAACGTGAGAGAGAGGGAAATTTAGGGAGAATTCAAAAGATTTTGTTTTGAGAAAAGAAAAGAAAAGAGAGAAAAAAATCTTTTGGATTCAAAAGATTTTTGTTAGGGCATATAAACCAAAAGAAAAAAAAAGAATCCAAAGATGGGAAGGGAAGAGACGTCCAAGGTGGAGAGAGAAAAAAAAAAGAAATAGAAAAGGGAGAATCCAAAAGATTTTATTTTGAGAAAAGGAAAGAAAAGAGAAAAAAAATCGTTTGGATTCAAAAGATTTTGTTAAGGCATATAATCCAAAAGAAAAAAAAGAAGAAAGGAATCCAAAGTGAGGAAGGGACGTCCAAGAGGAGAGAAAAAAGAAATCCAAAAGATCTCGGTTTTGAGAAAAAGGAAAGAAAAGAGAGAAGGAAAGAGGAGGAGAGGATTTTCTAGAAGAGGGAGAGATAGAGAACGTGTGGAATGGAGAAGGAGAAGAGAAAAAGGAAGGAAAAGAAGAAAGGAAAGAAAAAAAGGAAGAAAAAAAGATTTTTGTAGAAAAAAAAAAAGAAAGGAAAGAAGGATCTTCTAGAAAAGGAGAGAAAAATTATAAATAGGCAAGAGAAGAGAGAGGAGAGGCTTTTTTTTCAAACCATAGAGAGAGGAGAACGTGGGTGAGGGAGAGAAAAACGTGAGTGAGAGAGAGAAAAGAAAAGAAATCGAAAGAAAAGAGAAGAAGAAGAAAATAGAGAAAGAGAGAAGGAGAGAGAGAGAGAAAGAGAGAGAAAGAGGTGTTAAGAAGGGAAGATCTAGAGGAAAAGTAGGGAGGATCAGAGAGGCAGCAAAGAGGATGATGAGAATATGCAAAGGAGAGAAGGAGAGAGAAGAAGCCTGAGGTAAGAATCACCCATCGCTTTTGCCAGTTTATTTTTTCAAAGTCAAAGCATACTGCAAATGGATGTCTGAGATTGGTGTCTAGCGTTAGGAAGATACCTCTGTTTGCAATAGGTTCCTTGAGACAAAATGTTGGCCTCTGAGTCTTCTTTCTGACCATATATTTGGATTTTATTTTTATGAGCTATATGATTTTATATTGATTTTATAGTACCACTGGCCAGAATCTGGAACAGACCTGACCAGTGTATTTGCCTGTACTTGGGGAATGTTTTCGACCTGCCTATGGTCTCTTTCAGGATTAGATTCCTTGAGACAAAATGTTGGCCTCTGAGTCCTCTTTCTGACCATGTATTCGGATTTTATTTTCATAAGCTATACGATTTTATATTGATTTTATAGTACCACTGGCCAGAATCTGGAACAGATCTGACCAGTGTATTTGCCTGTACTTGGGGAATGTTTTCGACCTGCCTATGGTCTCTTTCAGGATTAGCTTTCTTGAGACAAAATGTTGGCCTCTGAGTCCTCTTTCCGAGGATATCTTCTAAGAATTTTTTGAGAAAGTACAGTGCCCTATGTGCCAATTTTGGTCCAGCCTGACAAAGCTGTCATCTTGCTGCGTGTTCCATCATGTTTTGATTGATTCTCATATGCTTTGGTTGTTTCTCACATGCCATATTTGATGTTATATTTGTTCACATGCTATGTTCGGATGCTTGTATGCATACACTACTATAATTGGAATGGTCACACTGCCATAATTGGAATGGTCATACTGCCATAATTGGAATGATCACACTGCCATAATTGAAATAATCACATTGCCATGATTGGAATGCTACACATGTTTATTGCCATATTTGTCTGCTACACTTGCTCACATGCTATATTAAATGCTTATTGTCACAATTAGGGTATAAAACCCTAAAAATAGAAATAAAGTTACAATTAGGGTAGAAAATCCTAAAATGGAAAGAAGGTATAATTAGGTAGAAAACCCTAAAAATAGAAAAAAATATAACAATTAGGGTAGAAAACCTAAATGGAAAAAAATATAACAATTAGGTAGAAACCCTAAAATAGAAAGAAAATAACAATTAGGGTAGAAAATCCTAAAATGGAAAGAAAGGTAATAATTAGGGTAGAAAACCCTAAAATAAAAAAAAATAAAACAATTAGGGTAGAAAACCCTAAAATGAAAAAAAAATATAACAATTAGGGTAGAAACCCTAAAATAGAAAGAAAATAACAATTATGGTAGAAAACCCTAAAAAATAGAAAGAAAATAATAATTAGGGTAGAAAATCCTAAAAAATAGAAATAAAACAATAATTAGGGTAGAAAACCCTAAAAAATGGAAATAAAACAATAATTAGGGTAGAAAACCCTAAAAAATGGAAAAAAAATAATAATTAGGGAGAAAACCCTAAAATGGAAATAAAATAATAATTAGGGTAGAAAACCCTAAAATGGAAAGGAAGTAACAGTTAGGGTAGAAAACCCTAAAAATGGAAATAAAATAATAATTAGGTTAGAAAACCCTAAAATGGATGGAAGGAAAATAATAATTAGGGTAGAAAACCCTAAAATGGAAAGAAAGTAACAGTTAGGGTAGAAAACCCTACAAAATGGAAATAAAATAATAATTAGGGTAGAAAACCCTAAAATGGAAAGAATATAACAATTAGGGTAGAAAATCCTAAAAAATAGAAATAAAATAATAATTAGGGTAGAAAACCCTAAAATGGAAAGAATGTAACAATTAGGGTAGAAAACCCTAAAAAATGGAAATAAAATAACAATTATGGTAGAAAACCCTAAAATGGAAAGAATGTAACAATTAGGGTTGAAAACCCTAAAAAAATGGAAATAAAATAATAATTAGGGTAGAAAACCCTAAAATGGAAAGAAAAAACAATTAGGGTAGAAAATAGCATACTAGATCATGCCATGTAGGCTCTTGCCTTATTTGCAATACATGTCATATTTGAAAGATTTTTAAACAATCTTCTCGTATGTGAATTTCTTGTCATAAATGTTTTATGTGCCATATTTAGATAGAATATTCTATTTTTTGGCAATAACTTATTTTATGCAACACCCTAGTCAAACTGCCATATCTGCACACTTCTGGAAGACAATCTAGGCGTGGGGACGTGCATTTAGGCACCCACATTCTTGGGAAGGGCATAATGGGAATAATAAAACCTTAATAAAGAAAGTGAATTCTTTGCCAAACCTTCTAAAATTAGAATTCAGAATGAAAAGGGTAATTTAGGACGATTTGCCCCTCAACAAATCCTAAACCTAGAATAGGTTCTAAACCCTAATCCTAGAATAGGTTCTCAATCATTAACCTAGAACAGGTTATCCAGTTTCGAACTACGTGGATTCTGATTCCTAGGGCAAACCCTAGGATACGTAGGCTATTTGGGAGAAAGCCAAATTCGGATCCACACATTTAGTCCACTCGGACTATCCATAGATCCACTAGGATATCCATTCCCATTTCAACCCAGTGCCCAAACTACGCGGATTCTGATTCCTAGGTCAAACTTAGAATACGTAGGCTATTTGGGAGAAACCCAAATTCGGATCCACACCTTAGTCCACTCGGACTATCCATAGATCTACTAGGATATCTATCCATATTCCAATCCAAAAAGGGTTATCCA